>VXBC01001342.1:943403-1165884 GCA_013399945.1 Ploceus nigricollis | reverse complement strand
TGCTTATCTGCAACATTTTTTTTTTTCCTGTGGGGGAAAAAAAAAAAAAAAAAAACACCACACCACAAAACAAACAATCCCCAACCAAACAAAAAATACCCAAAAACACCCAAGGGGGGAAAAAGCCACCACCACCAAAATACATTGCCAGGACTCTGGTGCCCCTCTTAGTTTGTCACTTGCAGCCTGTATTTAGCATATTGATCTTATTGATACTATATGGGGCACATTAGAGGAGCTCTATAGTCAAAGATGTCCTTTTCTTATCTAGCATTTAATAGCTGAAATAAATTATGAACATAGAACCAAATGCTCTCTTGTATCATATTACTCCCATAGAAAACTACTTTGAACTCCTTGTGTAACAGTACTATTTTAAGCAGGCTTAATTTTATTTACATTTTGTACTCACTTTGTATTGTGCAGGTCTACAGACTATGTACACAATTTTGGCATTTTCTTGACATTTTTGAGTTTGAAGAAAAAGCAGCCAAATACATAAATCTATATTAAGCATGGAGAGTACAAGCCACAGTGAAGTTTTAAGTGTTTCAGAAAAAGTAAGTTTCTGATCATAGGGGGGGTTTGTGGCCTGCAATATTTTAGAACACTTAATTTTTTCAGCAGAAGAAGCAATAATTAAAAACTTCCCCTAGAAAATAACAAAGAGGTGTATGTTATTAGCTTGTAGAAGAAAAAGACAGAATTGTGTGGTTATTTCTAAGTATGGAGAATTGCTAAGACATTGTGTGTCATAAGGTGGATCATAGCAGTAGAGAGCAGTACTCAGCCCCTGGGAATGTAGGGGTGGGGAAACTGATGATTAAGGAATTTCAGGTGTAGCAGTGTACATAACAGTTGTGAAAACATAGTTGCATGCTGTCATCTTTGTCATCTTGTTTGTGGTAATTATGACAGACTCCCTTGTAGGCCAGTGCAGTAATAACACTCCCAAGTCCTAGTTGGGCACCAGTATTTAAATAATTACAAATAATTAACCATGTGATGGCATAACCAGGGAGAAAAAATACCATGTCATCAATATTTATCAAGGATTAGGGGGCTTGGGAGGGTTGAGAGAACAGTTTTGATTTCCTTGCCAGTTCACAAATCTCAGTTAACAACAGAGCAGTCTCTTGTGCCACAATTATTGTTGGCGTTATGTCTAACCACCACTTATATACTTATTGGGCAAATGGGTCTTATAAATTTTAATATGCTGTTTCAGTAGTAAACTCATACTTCTTTTGAATAAGTGTAGGTTAGCATATGTATTGAATTTATTGATTTTTTGCGAAGGATGGATGGGACAAAGTTAAAACTGCAGTCCATCAGCAGGCTGTATGTTGTAAAACCAAGCACAAATTATCTACCATCACAATCTTTATTGTCCTGCTAAATAACAAAGTATTACAAACTGAAATCCTTGTAAGATTTTTCACTCTCTCTCTCCCCTTCTCTATTAACAAAACGAAACTGCATTTTGGATTGTCATTTGTGATAACTGAATCTAAAGGCAGAAACATTTCAGAAAGGTTTCGGGAATGGTGTTATGGTTGCCTGCAATTACAAGGCTGAAGATCTGCTGGACACTCTCTGCCCCTGAGAAGTGTGCTTAGAGTCTCTAAAATGATGCATATCTGTACTAGGAAATAAGACAAGAAGTCAAACACCCAGTGTCATCAGGACTAGGTGGCACTGGAAAGTGGAAGGAGCATGCATCGCTGTCTCCTTTTCCTTGCAGATTTTCTTTGTGCAGTTTTCTGAGACAGAGCTCTGATGTGTCCCTTCAATTCTAGGGAGTCCAGATTTGCAACAGAGAAATGGATTCTTTCTTCTGCATCTGGATAAAAGAATTTGAATGTGTTATGAACTTATGGTGGCCACTAAATGACCGTTTTCAGAGCCTATCTGTCTCTTCTGCAATTGAGATACTATGTAGCAGATGTTTTCTTTCTCAAGGGAATTGAACCTGTTGTCATATCCTTCCCAGGTGACTATCCTTAGAGGAAAGAACAAGCAAAATACCTTTAACGTCCAGTGACATAATGCTTTCCATTTCAAAACTTGTCAGGATTTCCTGTATAAAATCATAGGAATGCTAAGGAGAGGTTTGCTTGGATGTATTTTTCCCAGAAAATCTCCTTTGTAAATGCTGACTTTTAAGTCTTTGAGACCATCCATACAAAAGAGTTGGGCAGTCACAAAGCAGCTTAGGAGTTTTACATTAAAAACCAGATACTGTTCCCCAGTGGACTTGGGTCTGTGAAGATAAAGCTTATTTTGACACCTGAGAGTTTACATTTGGCACTATCTCTAGGGACTGAACCTAAGCTGTCTTATCTCCTCCTTTACAGCCGTTTAGGTATTTCTGCTGTGATTGATCTGAGAAATAGGGCTCCTTGCATGACAATGGAGGTATTGTATAATATTAGTCTCTCTTGTGTTCATGCCAGGTCTGATTCCAAAAGATTCCTTGAATTTTATTTTTTCCCCATGGGCTGAAAATTTCGGGTGCCAGTAATAGTATTTCCTGAGAATGAAGACAGGCCTTGCCTTGGAGAATCTAACCAGACTTATCTCTTGACCTGCAAAGCTAGTAAATAAAGGCAGTGTGAAAGTAGAATCATTCCATTCAAGTTTGGACAAGCTGGTAGCACAAAGTAGTTTATTTACTTAGCACCTTTTCTACATTTGTGAGACAACAACTGTTCCACAGAGTTAGAAACCTGCCAAAGAATGGTGAAGCTTTTGTTTACGTGGAACCTCCTAGCTTCAAGTAAAGATGCAAACAAAAAGTTAGAAGGATTTAAGACTCCCTTCACTCTGAAAAGCTGTAAGGATTTAAGATTCCCTTCACTCACCCAAAGAAACAGGCCGTACACCTCTAACACTGGTACATCAAGGGCTTAAATGGGAACCATTGCAAGAATTTTGATGATTATGTGTTGTGCGAATATTATTAGCAGCATTGCCTAAATCACTTTTTCCCCCCCTATATAAATTACATATTAATGTGTGATTTTAAAACTGCTTGTTGGCATTGTTGTTGGCATTGGTACAGCAACATCAGTTTAGAGGTTTTGTTTAGTCTGCTTGTTTTTCTTCACTCTAAGTTCTAAATTTTCATCATGTTCCTACAAGGGATTTTTTTAAGCTTCTTCACCTTTTTTCAGAAGCTATAGTGAGCAATGCTGTATTTTGCATAAAACCCAGAAAATCTCTGATCTCCCAGATAAAACATCCCTGAAACAGAGGCATCTACCTTAAACAGTCTTCTCTATTATTAGTAGGTATACTCATTTGTCCTGCTGCTAATCAAAAACTCCCTGGTCTTACCTCTAGTCCACAGCTGAAACATGTGTGCTTCCCCTTTGATAAAATATGCAAAGTGGTCACAGGGACAGTGGTCAGCAGGACAAGACTGCTATTCAGCTGATTCTCTGGCGTTGAATCTGTTCTGGAAATGACTGCACACAGAGTATCTTTTACTCACTGTATATTAGGTGTTTCTAGAACTCCTGACCCACTGGCAAAGCCTGTGTAGCTGTGATGGTGAGGCACCTGATAAATCGGGGGTTGTTCATCACCTTTGTTTAATCCACCTATAATAAATATACAGGCTCTTGCACAGTAGGAGGAGAGTTAATGGCAATTTCTTGTAGCCTTTTTCTATTTGCCTGCTAACCATAAATTATTAATTCCTGTCCTTTAAAGAGTAATTTCCCTCTTCCATTTCAATGTGCATTACATATGTATCATTACATATAACTTCTAGAACTTTAAAATTTGAAGTTACAGGATGAATTACAAGAGCCTAGTGCATTATAAGGGCATGGAGAAATAGATATGTATCTCGAATGTTAATCCATATAAATATGATATGACCATGTCAGAGACAACTGATGCCAGAGATGAAGTTATGTTGCATATTATATAGAAAAAACTGTCCAAAGGCTGTATTCTTTTCAAGAAGCAATGTTAGGCAATAAACTTGCATAACACATGACGAGCAAAGATATATGAAGTTTTAGATGCAAAACATGAACAAAACAACTGATACATTTTTAAAGTCTTAATGGCAGTATGATAGAATTTTCGGGGTCTACAGAAGATTTGCTGAAACTGTGGGGACCCTACAAACTGGGACTCTTATGGTTTGAGCAGTCAGATTCTTCATGGACTTAGAGCTGTGATAATGGGTGGGTTTCTTAATTTTGCTCTCTATTGGACCTGGTATTTTAGTAGAAGAATGCAGTAAAGTGATTCTAGCATGCAGATAAATAGGGCTGTGGGAATGAGTAACTGAAATAATGGTCAGTATGTAGATTAAGGGTTATTCTATTGTTTGACTCTGTAAGCATTAAAACAAAGTAAATATGCAAGTCAAAATAGACCTATAAATAGACCTATAAACAGAAATAGACCTATAAAAAGTACTGGTTTGCTATATTTCTAATAAAGCATGAACTTAAAGCAGTGAGCAGAAAACTTCAAATTCGGCTCAAGAGTGTTACCATGACAGTCTGCAAAGGTAGCCCAAAAGTTTACACAGCTCATCAGGGCACTCAGTGGACCTTAAGAGCTTTGCAGGCTTTGTGCATTTCTTAGGGGGAAAAAAAATCAAGGATAATAAGATTTTGAAGATATTTTAAACAATTAAAGCAGGAATAAGAAAGTTTCTTATTCTGATTTTACAACTGGATTTCTGAGGCCCATAATAGTTGATTGACTTGCCTAGGATCACACACAGCAGCTGTATTAAGACTAGTAAATAAATTCAGATAGTCGTTGTCTGTATTCTGCTCCTTAGGCCATCTCCCTTCTGTGAAATTAATTCTAAAAATTTCTTTAATGCTTCAGTTATATAAAGCATCAAGACTGTTTTAGGGAGACAAAATAGAGCTGACAGCTCAATAATGAAGTAATCAAGCTTGTTTTCCCTTTGTTTGTAATTTGGAAGTACTATGGAAGTAGGTGTAATTATAGATTAATAAGTTTCAATAAATGCCTAGATTGTACGTGTTAAGTATGTACATGTACATACTCCTGTATGAAGACTTCTGAAGTCCATGTTTGCATCCAATAGGTCCTTCTTGGAAAGTTATCCTGTAACTTTGAATGTGACTTTGATTAATTAAAATTTGCAGCATTCCAGTAATGTGGAGTAATGTCCTGATTCAGGAGGTTACCAAAACCCATCATTTCATGTAGTTAAGACAGACATTGACACAACATTCCAGTTTAAGCAATCCAAATTCAATAAATATCTGAGAGACCTGCTATGTTTAATTTCTAACAAAAACTAAAGTCCTGTGTTCAGATCTGTATCTCTGCATAATCATTTAAATTTGGAACTGGTTTGGAATTGTTGGAATAAAAAGCGGTGTAAAAATAATATAATTTTTTTTCTTTTTCCATACACCTTTTTTAATCCCCAAATTTGGAGTGTTTGAATCCTAGGTTAAAAATAACTACCATGTGTTCGTTTCTCAATGCAACAGCAAACTATTTATTTATAAAAATTAATTTTGTATTTAATTTCCAAGGCATTGAAATTCTATAGTAGGACTGTGTAACATGAATTATACTTAAATTACATTTCTTTGCTTCTGAAAAATCAATCTAAATGCTGCCAATAACCGATATGCTTTTGGCACATTTCACTGTAGTGTAGAACTTATTTTCTGGATTACAGGTAGGAAGACTTTATTCTCTGAAATATAGAGGTGTGGAAAAGGAATAATTCAACTTCAAACAAGCCGGAAATCTGACTAATATGTAAGAGGAATAGTAGAGTTGTGGCACAGTGCTAGCTCAATTCACTGAGCTTGAACCCTTTTCAGAGTAGACAGTCCAGCTGTTACATATTAAAGAAAGTAATATTAATTGTAAGACCTAGAGAAAGCTTTTGGATTATAATTGTAATTGGGGTAATTTTGTAAAATTCATTAGCAAGATGATCTCATTTGTACAAATGTAAAAAGTATCACTGGTAAAATTCTGTCAGGTTTCCATTGACCCAGGTGCTCATAATGTGTTAATTTAAATCAGAGAAAGAGCAGTGTGTGGAAATTGGCCAGCAGATAGGATTTAGTTATTTTTCATTAGCACTTGGACTTTGATGAAGGGGAACAGAAAAGAGTTGTTTGACCTTTCAGTGCTTAAATTATTAAAGAGCAAATAGATTTGAGGTCTAGATGCTTGCAAATCTAATTTGTCTTGTGGAGTAAGGTTTAAAAGACATTTTGAGTTTGAAATTGCTCCAGTCAACTTACTTCTGTCTTTAAAGTATCTGAAAATTAGTAGATGGCAGGCATCTAAAAGGTATACAAGGAGTAGTGCATGTAGTGTAAATAAATATGGATTTACCACAGGAAAAGGAGCATTTTAATGACAGATTTGTTTCTTAAATGTCTACTGTCGTTAGCTTTAATCACTGAGTGAAAAATTAAGAGAATCCTCATTTCAGCCAGTACTGAAACAAGTCATACTAGCTCATCTGGTCTGAAGTCCCTCTTATATTCAGGCCTGCTGCAAGAAAGAAGTAACTTAGTTTACTATCCATCATGCTGTAGTGAAACTGCGGGATTCTTACATTTGCTGCGGTATTAGGCAAGCATATCCAGCTTCACTATCTTGCAAGAATAAATGTTTACATCACCTTCTGCATTTTCCAATGCTCCATTTAAGTTTGTAAATTGTATTTATTGTAGAGTCACTGCAAATTAATAGTTAGAGGAGGCAACATGTTGTCTTCAAAGTAGTTTGGAATCCCAGTTCTAAGCAACTCTCTTTTATTCTAGAAAATTAATTGTGAAAATTATGTCAAAAATTGATTTGTAAGAAAAAAACAAGATTGTAATGTAGATATTCCATGGCTATTTTTTTAACAAATCAGTTCCCACAGGATCAAAGAAAGATTGCTGTGGATTGACCTTCATTTACTACTCAGTATGGAATTAATCAACTAATGAAAATGTTTCTGCTTGATATGAAGCAGAATATCTCTTGTTGCACAAAGCTGCACAATGTACAAGCAGAGGCCTTCAAGTGAACCCTCAAGACATTCCTGTGTCCCTGGCTGTACTAAATTTATGCATGGTTAGATTTCTTTATGAAATTCAACTTTAAATTAAAACATCTAAATTTGAGTGTCCATTTTTAGATGTTTACATGTGAGCTGAGTGTTTAGTTATTATAATCAATGGAGTCTGGGAAGCAATTAGGTTGACCTAAAAGTGGACACCTTCTTTCTGCTCAGTTCTCTAAGAACTGTAGATGTGTAGATGTGTAGATCTTCATGAAGGCAGATAGGTTTGTGTGTGTTAACATTGAACTAAAGCTCCACCATATTGAAAGTCTAAATCAGGCAGAAGGAAAAGTATTAATTGCATTCTCAGTGTTAACTTTCTGGGCATTTTTTGTGAGCACAGAAGTCCAGCATCTCCTGCTGGAGATGCTAGATCTTAAAATACAGTCAACAAGGTCTGTGGCACATGATCAATAAGTCTGGTAAAAAGTCAGTGAGATGGTCAAGAAAATTGGCGTTTTCTGCCCCTTGGTGATATTTGACTATAAAGACTCTGCAGACCTTAGATGGTAGTATCACAGAATCATAGAATGGTTTGGGTTGGAAGGGACCTTTAAAGATCATCTAGTCTGACCCCCTAATCTGGTCAAGGGACACCTTCCCCTCCAGGTTGCTTAAAGCACCATCCCTTCTGTCATTGTACAGTTCATCCCTTTATTTCTAAACCAAATTTGCCTTCAGAAGGGAAGTAGCCATAGCTGTGCAGGGATATGACTAAGCCAGTAAATCCTGTTGGGTCCAGACTGAGATGGTCCTGCAGAAGCTCAGCCCATGTGTCCCTGTACTTCGGGCAGAATCTTCTGTAAACATAGTTCTCTACCTACAGATGACAGAACAGTAGCACGTCAGAAGACTCTGTGGATATTTCATCTTTAAGAAATTTCCTATGCAGAGATTGCTGGTTTTCATGAACTGTCAACTTGAAAGATCATAAATAGTTACTGAATGTAGATGATACACAAAAACGTGGACACATTGCCACTTTGACATCAATTATCTAGACTGACTTGTTTACTGGGATTCAAAATTCCAGGAGACAAATACTGATTAAGCATCACTGGTCCCCAGTGAAGCAATAAACTTGTGAGCCAGTCCTCTTTAGAGACATGGACTTCCCACATCACGAATTTAAAAGCACTGACTCAGTCTTTTACAGCAACTGCAAGGGTATAATGATTACACTGTTTGCATATACAGCAGAAATTGCAATTTCTTTGTTCCTGTTTGAATGTCCATAGCACCTTTACAGTGGAGAGGGATGGACTGTTCTCTGTAGGTCCCAGTACAGCAGAGACTGCAAGTGCAAACTGACTTGCTTTGCAGAATTCAGAAACTGGAAAATATGGTTATCTATGAGATGTGCAGAAGTGCTTTGCTGAGTGATAACATCCATCAAAAAGTGTTTTATACTTGCTCAACAATAGTCAATATGCCACTGAAATTTTACTTTGTGCTTTTATAAATACTTATAATGTCAACAGTTAAGCAAATACTGGTCCCTGTATCTCTGTAATTTATGTCTTCATTTTTATCTTAGTACGAATTTTATTTCATTTAGGTAAGATAACAGGTTGGAGAAGGGACTCTATAGCTTTATGCTCGCTTTGGTGAACAAAATAATACTTAATTCCACATTTTAGCACTGATTAAACACACTTTTTCTGTACAAGAGTTTGAACAGGAAAATGTGCTGTGCATTCACTTGTGTGAAAAGGTGTGGTATGTATGGCTATTTTTGTTTTTCCGGAACAAAATGAATTTGAAAGCATGAATCTGTTCCACAAATTCATAGACCTGAATATTAAAATGTCTTTTTTTTCCTGTGTTCTTTGCTTTTAACAGTTGTTTTTTTCCAGTAAATACTGGTACACCATTATAGTTTTAGGATGGTTTGACTGCCCAAGTTTTAAAATAACACTGTTTCTTTTGTTCTTTCCTTTCTACACTCTTAGTGTCTATCAAATCGTTGTTGAGGAAGAGCGCCCACGGAGGACCAAAAGGACAACGGAAATCCTAAAGTGCTACCCAGTACCCATTCATTTCCAGAATGCCTCACTCTTGAATTCCCAGTACTACTTTGCTGCAGAGATTCCAGCCAGTGGTTTACTAGCTGCTCAGCCTTTTACTATTGGTGATAACAAAACCTACAGTGGTTTCTGGAATACTCCTCTTCTTCCTCATAAGAGCTACAGCATCTATTTTCAAGCTGCTAGCAGAGCCAATGGGGTAGGTCTTGCAACAGACATGATTTTATACAATGTTTGTGTGTAAATAAATGGCATCAACTAGCAGGATGCCCAATTTAGTTGCTAATGAGAAAATGAAGTAACCGTGAAATTTAACACACTGAGTTTAAAAAATAGCAGTTTTCCTAACACAATATTGCTTAATGATTAAACGTTACAAGAAAGAGGAGGGGAAAACCACACGTTTTGTCAGTAGTGAGCAGGCAAAGTAGTATGTTACCATTCTGTCTATTAGCTAAAAGCTGTCCAGTGACTGTATTTGACTGGCTTTTTTTCTTCCTTTGTGTTATTTTTCTTGTTTTGAACAAGAAAATGTTGTGATTTCTTTCGTTACTTTTAAGCCAAACATGATTGTGGGTTTTAGCACATCTGTCATGGCGTGTCCAGTCCTGTTACCTTAGTTTGTAACATCTTGATGTCCCTTTTTCTCATTTGGTTGCTGTGATTGAATTAGAAATCACTTTTTTTTTGTCCCTTTCTGCAAACAAAGTAAAAGGAAAAAGAAGTAGATGGAACTGAAATGAAAAGTGTGTAAAAAGATCCTCACAGATCATGTTTCATCAGACTAATTCTTCCTGGAATTGTTTTTCATTTCCTGGACAGACCTACCCGGAGCCCTTCAATTTTTGATAAGCTTTGGCTTTCTGTGCTGACAGCCTGGAAATGTTTTCTGCCAGAAACCATAATGCTCCCTCATTCACAGTGCACCGACAGCGCACAAATGTGAAACACCATTGATTATTTTTTCTTCCTAAAGTTGTCTAACATGATGCCTCAAACTATACTTTCTGTAAGAAAAAGAAAAATCTCCCAAGGTCATTATGTTGCCAGAGTTAAAAAGCTGAACACTTGCCTGTGCTCCTGCAAGTATCTTTCACATTTTCTACATTTAGAGGAATCTTAAGTGATACGTTTATGTACCTTACCCAAGCAGTGCTTGTCCATATTATGAATGCACTTTGGAGTTAGCTAATAAGCAGTTAAATATGGAATGAGGCACATTCTGCTCTGACATTGTATCAGTACTTTTAAGACTAGAATAATGGATGACTTTCTCTGTCTAGAAACACAAGATGTGACCTTTTTCCTCTTTATTTGACACAGGAAACTAAGATCGACTGCGTCAGGGTAGCCACAAAAGGTATGTTTGGATTATGGCATGTATTCTGTACTTCAGCTTGTTGACCTTCCCCTCACATGGTGTTTGGAAACTTCCAGGAGTGTTTATATTGCTAAAACAGATTGCTAAACATATTATAGAATTTTCATAGAATCATCTGCATCCTTAGCTGAGATTTAGGAAATTTGTTTGTTTGTTTGTAATCATAAATGTATTAATTACTTTTGGTTGTCTGCTTGAACACAGGGCTTTTAAGATATATTCTGTGGGTTTTTATATGATCTCACAATAAATATTTTGTTCTTACATACATACATATATATGTATATATATATAGTAGAGTTGTAAAATTGCCAATTGCAGAGTACATACTAGCTGCTTATACATCCGTAGTGAAAAATTGCCCCTTACTTGTAAGCAATTACCTTAACTTAATTGCTGTATAAAAGAGAAGTAGAGAAATCATGTTCTTCATTTTAATGAGACAGATCAGCTATATTTACTCGACTGTCAGCAGATGATACTACCATTTGTGAGACAAATATGTATAATTGAGACAGTACTGGCTATAGGTTTTGTCTCCAAACAGGGAAACATAAACACATTGCTGATCTGTTTATCTTTGGGGGCTAGATCTATCTGTGATTATCTTTGTAGTCTCATCTTTTTAGTGCCTTTAGCTGGTGGCAACTTAAAAGCCTGAAAAAGAAGTGATGGAATAGTACAATTTACTTGGAGGTTGTAGTAGAGGAACAGCAAAGAATGTGCTGCTGTGAGTAGGAGCAGGTAATACCACCTGGCAGTTTGGGCACCTGGCAAGAGCATGAAACAAAAACTGCTTCATCCCTATACCATAGCACCTTGCAGGAGATCATGCTTGTCTCAGTAATTATCCCTAATGGAACTGATTCCACCATGATTTCCTTTACATGTAGACTTCACAATTTCATCACCACCTCTAAGTCTAAATGGGATGAAAATGTCATTATTTAAAAGTTACAGAAATGTTAGCATAAAGTTACCTCTGTTGAAAGTTTGAATACTCCCTAATGTGACAAATGCATTTTTATGCCTCTTTGAACTGATTCCTGGCTTCTTTTCTTTTACAAACCAAAGGAAGTAGTTTGATTTACTAACTGACTGCTTACTAAACCATAGAAATCTTCCAAATATCTGAACTCAACCCAAATATAATACAAATGAGAGTTTAATTCCAGATGCAAGTGAAATCCTGTATTATTTTCAAGTAGCTTCAGAGATACCAGGAGTGAACTAGGTTACATCAGAAATCGTAATAGATTATTAGAGGAATGGATCTTAAATTTTTTGAAGATTTGTATTCCTGATCTCTAATGGATGTTCAGCTATTTAAATTATTTGACTGACTGAAAATTTTTGCTCTCTCATTTGAGAAGCAAGGGTAACTTTGTGGATTGGAATAGCTCCCATAGCAACAAGCTACATTGAGCTGACCCATTTGGCAATGGAGATAAGAGAAATGCAGCTTTTATTTTTAAAAAAATCTCCCTACATTCCTGTTTTGAAAGCATGTTTCAGATTTTTTCATAATAAAATAATGCTGGAGGTTGCTGTGAGGACTTTTTTTTTTTTTAAACCAGGGGTATCCTTGATGGTATCTTTAGTCCCTGGTGCAAAATTATCTTGGGGGGCTACAGTAAAGCACTGATTTCCATGACTTTAAACTGAATGCTTGTATTGTATTTTTAGTCTGTATTAATTTAGAAAGATTAAGTCAAGACCATGACATATTTTAATATGGTATTAAAAGTAGCTGTCTGCACAGATGTTTTCCCTTTGGATCTACAGAGATACTTAAGGGAAAAGCAGAATTCTGTGCCCTCTCTGGACCTCCCACATTTGCATTAGAAGAAAACAGCAAAAATTCTCTATGTGTGTAGGTCAGAAATCACTATACCTGCACTGGGACAAGACATAAAATTGTCCTCTCCTTCTGTTTAATCCCCACAAGCAGCTCAGTACAGCTCAGTACATTTATATTGTTTGAACCCCAGTAAGCAACGGCTGCTCTTACCACTCTGCCAGATTTCTTAGACTTGCACCATTTTCCTCTGAGCTTTGAGACTACAGTGTAGCTACTAGACAGTAAGCCACTTAAGTTTTATGGGCTTGTTATGTCCATCTATTTATGTGCTGTAGTACTCCTGACAAATAAGATTGGGAACGCTCTCCAGTACTACATCTAGTTTTCACGTACTAGTAACATTCCTGAAATATTCGTAATCTGGGCTTTTCCTTCATTCAGAAGTTCATGTTCAGTGGTTTTTAAAGCTAGAGGAAGTGGTTCAGGCCATTCATGTATAAAACTGGTGCAATCTTCTTTTGAATTAAGGTCTGATCCTGAAAATACCTACAGCCTTGTGTAGGCCATTGGAATCAGTGGACACACTGTAGATTTTACTGTGTATGTGAGAAGCCATATGGTTTCACAGAATCACAGAATATTCTGAATTGCAAGGGATCATTGAATCCAGCTCTTAAGTGAATGGCCTATATGGGGATTGAACCCACAACCTTGGTGTTCTTAGCACCATGCTCTGACCAGATAGGCCCTAATCAAGTCAATCATGTACTTCCTTTTGCACACAGAGAATAATCTCATTGACTGCTTCACAACTATTCCATCTTAAAGTAGACATGTAAGTATTTTACTGGAAAAAGGCCTGTGCCACTCCTAGGATGAAGAGCCCTTCCTAGGATCAAGGTCACTCAAGGCAACTTTCAAGTTGCTCCTCTGAGCCAGCTGAGATTGGCCAAGCCACCTTATTGTGGTTAACCTGTTTGAAGTCTGTCTTGAGGACCAATATGGGGATTCAGAACATGTCACGAGCAGAGCTATGTCACTTGCTAGTTACATTCCCTTTAATTATGTCACCTCCAGATAATAAAGTTGTTGGTGTCCTTAAGTCCTTCTTAAGGTCACTGAGAGTTGGTTTTATCACTGTCATGCAGTGTTCATTCCATGGCCCACCATACACTTTTTAATTTTTTGTAAAAATAAAAATAGGTAACTGTAATAGAAACATAAGTTCATGTCCCAGATCCAGCAGAACTGTTCTGTACCTTGAGTACCCTCTTCCCTCCCATTGATGTCAGCAGGAATAATGCATGTGCTCAACTGGCAGACATTAAACCTTGTTGCTGTATCAGAGACCAAGTGCAGCAGACAGCTTATTATCATATTGACAGGTTTCCTGTTAGAAGAGTACAGCCTATCTCCAGAAAAGTGCAGCCTAATTCTACTGGGTCAAATGCATGCCTGGGGTCAGTAGCTAGATAATACTTTCTCATTCCATCAAGTGTATTTTAAACAACCTCAGTTTGTACCCTTTTAAAAAATGATCTTGTTTTATGACCATTACATTTTCACAAACGAAACCTCTGTTAAGTGTGTTCTTTTAGAGATCATATAAAAATCCTGATTGCAGTGATTACAAGTATAAATTAGGATGACAATGTTTGATTTTGTAGAGCTGAAAGTTCTCCTTCTGCTTCTGATGAAGTCAAAGGAAGCCTTTGCTTCCAGTGACTTTGTTAGTAGAAGGATCATACAGGACATTATTATGATGTGGAGTCTCCTGATCTCAGTTTTCTGTAGAGAAAGGCTTCTGGGACCTCTGTGACTATTTGGTGTATATACAAATGGGGAGACTGCAGGGTTTCCACTCCCATTATTTTTGACAAGATAATGAAGCAAACAAACAAACAAAAATCCGGAATAGCTTTTTGTACCAGTGGTAATAAAGGTTGTCATATATTGCTTGAAATATAGCTTTCATATTCCTACTCTTTCTTCAAGCTAAATGACTGTAAAATCTCAACAGACTAAGTTGAAAACATTCCAAAACTCCTCCAAGTTTATTACTATCAACTTTGTGGTGGTTTGTGATTTATATTAAGACTATATTTCCTGATATGACTTACAACACTGTCTGGATAGAAATATCTTGATTATCTCCTAGGAATGCAGTTCTCAAGAGGGAGGCATCATTGTTCTAATTTTGCAATATTGGAAGGCTTTCATTAATTATGAGAGAGAAAAGGATATTATAATATTTTAAATCCAATAGCAACAGTACTCTAGAAGCTACTATCAACACTGCATTTCAGTGTTGCAGAGGGATATTTCCAAATATTATGCAGCAGCAGTTTTGAGTTTAATTGTCTGCAGATGGTAGATGATCTATTTTCCTCTCTCGCTGCCACATTTCTAATAGCACCCAGGCTGTTCTATGTAAATGAGTGATCTTTCATATAATTTTGTCCTTAATTTTCCAATATTTTTTCTTTGCATCATTCTCCAGCTGCATCGTGTTGGATCTGACCTTTTAATTTTTTTAATATTCCTTAATATATATGTATCACAGCATGCTTAACCATTTAGAGGCAATCATAGAACTGCTGGGAAACAAAGAAATAACAAATTCTATTAATGTGAGCCACAGTAATAGTTGTATGTAGCAGGGAGTGGTTATTATAACGCTGTCAGAAAAGTCTGGATATTTCAGGGCACAAACAAGTCAGGGTTTTCAGCTTTTTCTTGTGAACTTGAAACTCAGACCTGGGACAGTTACACACAGTTATACCTAATAAAAGTGTGCCACCTCTCAGCGGTCATTCTCCATATGCTGAACATTAAGTATATGGGTAGTGCATGCATTTTTAGAACAGTGACCCAAGTGGGTACAAGAAAAATTAATATTAACTAGCTCAAAAATGCTTTACATAAAAATAGTCTTTAAAAAATTGTAGGAAAAATGTAGTGTTATGAAATAGGAAAATAAAAATGAAACTAGCTCAAATTACTTGGAGAAGTTGATATTAGAGTACTCTGAATAATCAGCTTGTTTTCACTTAGAAAGCTTAGTGCTCTAACTAGCAGAGCCGAAGAGTCTCCAGTTTCCTCAAATGCAGTAAATAATGTGCTTTGGGTCCTTTTCCTGAGTGAAAGTCACACACAACAGCTTATTAATTTGCAGAATAACCACACTAACAACTGAAGATGAAAAGGAACTTGTGGGAGTTTTTTGGTTTTTATTTGTGAAGTTCAGACAATAAACGACTGACCAAGATTCTTCTTGCTGGCGTAGCTTCAGTCTGGCTTTTTTTTCCCTCATGCATGCTGACCTGGAACTCTTCCTTTGCCTTAGCTGCGATAATCGTGACTCAGCTTACAACACCATACATTCGCATCGCCCCTGCTGCAGGCGACGACCAACTAACAGGTCAGATGTTCAAGTACAGGCAAGTCATCATGCCCATTCTGTCTCTTTCTCGTTGGCTCCTTTTCCCTGACAGTTTCTTCCTTCTCTGCTCATGAACAGTTTCCTGTGTTCCTTTCTGTTTATAATTTTTTTCCTCAGCTCCATTAAATTCAGTGGTGTGCTTGGCACCGAAACTCACACACACGTCTCTGTATGTACGACTCCACTGCATGTGCCCCTCGTGTGTGTGATCTGTGGAATGTTCCTTCAAGCCTCATGTTGTAAAGAGATCTCGTCTTGCTCCATCCATAAATTAAATGAAAGTTTGAATGTAGATATATATCTGTGTACCTGTTTATTTTTTTCTCTGCTATTAGATCAAGACACTAGAATTTCTAAATAATTGAGGCTCAAAAGTTGCATGTGCAAGTTAGGATAAAGATCTAGTATTAGTGGATTCAGGTTTTTTTCCTGTGTAATGGTAGGAAGATCATGTTTTCTGGCAAAATTTCAATAATTTAAAATTTTATTTTCAATGAAAGAAATTAAAATAAAGAAATAAAAAAAGATTCCTTTTTATTATGTCATACATGAGTTCTAGGATTAAAATAAAACAACCTAGCATGTGACATATGAGAATGAGCAAGACTTAAGGATTTAAAATCTAATTGTCAAAGTAAACTCAGTATTCAAGTGGAACCATTATTAGGCTGTATATGGCTTGAAGGATGGCTCAGAATATGCTAGAAAACCTTTATGAGCCTGGGGAAATGATTGATTTTGTCAGAAAAGAAACCTGTGCCTAAAATCTTTCAGGGATTTGGAAACATTTTTGTTTTCAAAGAGAACCAAAAAACATTAAAAACTCTAGAACCTGAAGTGATTAAATATCTAATGGGGGAAGTAAACCTAGTCCATCAGCTTTTAGCATATGATAAGTCTTTGCCTTTTTGAAGAATACTGGCATAGTTCCTTGGGAAAGCACATTGTTACCATGTTGCTACCAGGGTGTCTAAGAGATGAGTTCAGATGTCTGGTATCTGGATACTGCTACAGTAAATAAGAGGCAGTTAAATGATCCAGCTTAAGATAAGAGGATTAGTGATATGTCTGCTCTAGCTTTTAATTCTGGGGTATGTGTTATAATAACAAAGCTGAGTGATCCATAAGGCCCAAGTTACCTTGTCAATCAAGACAAAATTGCTGCATGCTTTTATTTTCTAATAACGTATGAACTAACCAGAATAACATACTTATATGATGCCATTAAGTAGCTTGTTCTTGTTACTGCTGCTTGGCAGAAGCTGTGTCTGCATACATTTTTATACCTCAGTTAATTTTTACTTGACAATTCAAATAAAGCATTGAAGAGAGGATCTCTTCCATATCCTTGATATTCAACAAGTTTCAATTTCGTTATCACAGGATTCAGATAAGCTTCTATATTTTTCCATGTGGAGATTGAAATGTTTCTCTTCTCATGTTTTAGTTTTTTTTATTTGTTTCAATGCAAAACTGGGTAGCTATAGGTAACACTGGAGATATGCCTGTTCCACTAGAAGATGGCTACAGTACATAACAATGAGAAAAAAGAGATACAGCTAGCATGGGATAGCTGGCTAACATAGGATTTATTTCATTACTTTGTCACTGGTGACATTGGCAGTCTGTGGTTGTCTATCAGATCTGTGAAATTTTTTTCCTTTTTCTTGAAAAGAAAATAAAAATGTTCTACCAGAATCTAATTTTGTAGTGAAAAAAAAGTATCAGATTATACCTGCCAACAGCATTTATAGCTATTTGTGAAATGTATTTGAGAGCCTTTGAAATACCCTCATCATCTTCCCAACCCCACCCCATGCTTGAAGGACTGTGCTCAAAAGGAAAGAAGCGTCTTCCTCCTTGTTTGCCACAACTGCAGTAACAAGCAAAGAAACCTCACCCAGCCCACATGGTTGTCCCATGACAGCAACAAGAATTCCTGTTTTTCTAGGGAGACATCCTGCTTAGGGGTCTCCAGGGCAGGCTTTTCAAATTCAGGGCAGTACAGCAGTACTGCAGTACCCCTGAGAAGCACAAAGGTTTTCTTAAAAGAGGTTTACAGAAACTGGACCACACATGAGGGAGCTGAGAGTGATACACATTGTCCCCACATTTTTTTCCTATAAATTTCAAGACTGTGGAAAGGATTTACATGTAAAAGGATTTGTTTATGTGGAAGTACAGGGCTGTTTCTAACTGTAGTTACCACAAGCCCTACAGCTGTAACTGTTAAATGTCAGTTAGCATTTTCTGTTCAGTGCTTTTTCCTCACTTTTTTGCTCAGAACCACAGTAATTATGTTTGAGATGAAGAAATTGCTTTCATCTTTTAGCATTTGAGGAGATACATAAGCGGCAGTGGGAAGGTCAAGGATGGCATTTTCGGGTTTCTTTACATTGGAAGTTGATGCTTCTTGCATAATGAAAATTTAAAATCTTGGCTGCATTCCTGAATATCGTTACCAAATTTGAAAGGTCTTCCTCTTCACAAATATCATGATAATACAGCTCAGCTTTCAAGCCAATTCTGCTTGCACTCATTTCCTCCATCCTCGTCATCAATTCGTCTTACCTCTTACTGGTGCAGTTGATAAACAATGCATTATTAATTTCTCTTTGTCCTTCCTTTCTCCTTCCTTTTTCATAGAAAAATAACAGGTCTTGCATTTATAGGATTACCAGCTAGTTGCCCTAAATATCTTGACAACCACTCCAGGTTGCCTTTGAAGCCTGTAGCAAAGAGAACTTTTCCTTGCAGTTGCACCTAAATACTGACAAGTGTAGTTGTCCTTGAGTTATGGCATAAGATAACGTAGTGTAAAAGCAACTGTGTGATTTTGACTCTCAGAAGCCAAAACAGGGAAATTAGTGTTTAGTCAATACATTATTATCACTGATATTAATGTATTGACTAAATAATGTAGTAGCTAAGGAATTTAAATTTGGGGGATAGTGTTTAATTTTCATTGTTACCTTACAAGAAGTAACTAACTTGAAATCCACTCAGTTGGCCCTGTCCTTCAACAGATGGAGAATATCTAGTATCTTACGCCTGCCTGTGAGGAAAAAAGATTATGTATGCATGAAGCATGGTAGTACTCATGATACCGTCTCCATGTTTTCATAACAAAAACAGTTTAACGTACGATTGAAATCATGTAGAATGTTATCAAAAAAGTTATCACATGCAAATGGGATTGTATGATCTTAACTTCAAAGTTGAATTAAAAAATCCATCTTTTTGAGAAAGACTGAAATCATTTGCAGTTTGTTTCAGTATTTTGTAAGAGACACTTCATCTAATAGGTTTAAATTAGCCGTATTTGGTATTCACTTGGCCCTCATGTATTTTGTTCTCTGCATTCTGATAAAATAGCATGCTTGGAATCACGATTAGGGTGTTCCATTCTGTCAGGCATTTTCTTAATTGTTGAAATATGTCTGAGCTACTTGTATTTAAATTAAAGTATTTCCATTTGTGATTTAGTGGAGCAGCCACTACTTCACTGGATATTATTAAGACTGATTTCCATAGAACGCCCTTTTTATGACCTGTTGTAATTACACATCCAGCTGCAAGAGAGAGCTCTGTATTGTACATTCTTCATACATGAAATTCTTGGTACAAATCAAATGCAGCAAGATCTGTCAGAAGTTTTGTAAAGTAACTGATACTTAACAACTGGGAAGATTTTTTTTTTTTAAAAGTAGGGGCAAATCCTTAAAACATAAATTAGTTTTATCCTGCACACCTTAAGGTCTAGATGATCACCATATTTTATAAACAAGTTAAAAGCAGTCATAAAATAATCCCAGTTGGTTTCTTCTCCCTTATGAAGTTAGCACCATAACAAAATATACCCATTTCTTAAGATGTGCATTCAGTACATAGCAAGATTTGTTGCAATGTTCTGCATCACATTCTGGTCTCAGGCATTCCACTGTAAAAGTGGAAAAAATAAACTGAAATCTTTGATTGATTAAATCACAACTTCATGGTATTTTTTTATGTCAAGGGATTTACTCCAGTTTTGTAGTGCATTACTGAAAACACAGTTTGTTTATTAACAAAAAAACCAACTGCATAAATTTGAGAAAGAGCGTTTTGCTATTTACCTCGATTGTTCTGCTTTACAATGCATCTGAGGTATAACAACGTGTGCTGGACAGACTTTCACATTCGTTTTTTCTCCATCCTAGAACATGTAACATTGATATAGATGTGTTCTGACATGATGAAACTTGAAGTGGTATTTTGGGCAATGTAGAACCCACTGTTTCCTAGTTCAGACAATTTCCTAGTTGAGTCTGTAATAACAAACCTATGTGCAGACATGTCTGTCTGCAGGTTCAATACACTATTTTAGAAGTTTATCCTTGTCTTGTTACTTCTGGGCAACATTTGCATTAGTTGGAGGTGTGGATAGTTATCCAGGGGAGAATAAGCACCTGTGTGCTGTAAAGTCAAAGCCATATTGCAGTGCTGTTGCAAGATCAAGTGACAAGGAAAGCAGAATGAGAATGGATCTGACTCTCCAAAGTGAAATTCTAAGCCTGTTTTTATGTGATGGCCCCAGCAATTCTTGTACCAATTGTTCAAGGATTCTGGTCCTCTTGTTCGGCTGGGCAGAATGCAAAACAAGGAAATGTTCCTCCTTTCTGCAGCACTGGCTGAATGCATTTCAATGGGCTGAGGTGTCACTTGTGATTTATTGCCCATTTTTGTTCTTTTATGTGTTATATTTGTCATTTTTGTAGTGACAGTTTCATCTATAAAACAGTATAGTTACAAGAAAATGTTAAGAGGATACAGGAGTGCCATGGGAGCTGCTGTTTCCTTTTCTCCCTTTTATTTCCCCTAGTATGTTACAGAGTCAAATGTCAGGTTTTCTGTAAGACAGTGCAGCCAAAGCATCTATGCTTTTAAGCATAAGTACATATTTCCACAGAGCAACTGAAGAAGAGTTGAAGTTAAACAATAAGACAAAGAAGGCCTAAAAATAATTCTAATAACATTTCCCAAATGTTGAAATAACCCATAATACAAATACAAGCCATTGCCATCTGTACACAGTGAAGAGCCCAACCTGGGTAGAAGTCAGTTATCAGTGTGATTGTATTAGTTATATTAAATACTCCACTTCTTGTTTTAAAACAATAGTTGCTTTAATGTTCTCTGGAAGTGGGGCCTTTCCAACTCCCATGCATAAGTAGGAGAATAGGGAGGAGAAACTGCATAGGGTCATATCAGCAGTTTTTCTCTGGCCATTGATGCTTCTGGTTGGCCAAGGGGGTGTGGGTTCTTCAGCTGTCCTGGCGCTGCATCGCCAGAGTTACATCTGCATCTGGTGTTACAGACATGGAACAGGAACAGCTGGAGAAGATCCCATGAGCTAGAAGAAAGTATCAACCTTTCCATATCCTTTAGGAGGGACAAGTAGCCTAATTAGGTTTTCCACTGTAGAAACAGTTTGTCTTTTATTCAGGGGAGTTAAAAAGTTGGTTGCCACAGAAGTAATAGTCATTGCAGGAGCTGTGTTACATCCCCCAAGTAAAAAAACCCATCTGGAAGTTGGAGTATTCCAGTTCATACCTGGGAGAAAGATATGATTCCAAGTGTCTAATATCTCTTTCATTACAAGAGTCATCCAAATTTAATGTAAGCCACTAAAGATGGATCTGTTTGGTTCATCCTAGCTTGAAAAATAATCTATTCTCTTAGTAATGTGTAATCATCATGTCAGAATATCTGTGAGGCTGTTTGAGGTTGGGCTGGGAGGAGAGGGAGCTTTTCTTAATCACATTACAGAGAATAGAAGCATAAAACCCAGTCATGAAAGTAATTATATTAATGAAATGACCAGGATAAATTCTTAACAAACTGAAGGAATCTCTGCCATCTGTTTAGTACTGGTACTGGTCAGTATCACACGTACTTCAAAATGCTTCAGCATCAGCAATGTACAGAGAACATAAAACCTGAAACAATGCAAAAATAACAGTAGGTAATTTTTAGAGCATAGCTGTCATATAGTGTGTTATTTCATTTCTGTATTAAAAAAAATATGCCTCTGATTTTTACATTTGAAACAGAACATGTTTTGTATGTATCACAATGAAAACTTAAGGAGAGACAAGGGAAGACAAAGAAGCTCAGAGATATAAGTAGTAACTAAAAAAACCTGTGAATTTCAGTGTTTCCCATCTGTAGTTTTTGACTGTATTCATAAAATGCTATGCAATTTGAATTTTAAGTTGAAATAAAAAGTGGGACCAGTTGTGGGTAAAATAATCTGTAGTTCTTGGAGTCTGCAAATCTGGTGTTTGTACCTCTGGAGAGTTTGACAAATGTTTAAGGCAATATTATGTGGATTGCCTCTGTTTTAATGTACAGGTGAGCATTCAAATGTGTTACAGTTAAACAGAGTAGTGCAGCAGTGAGATGAGTAATACTGTCAACTTTAAGCAAAAGTAACAGAACATACTGTGTTGGGCAAAATAATGTTTCAGCAATTCACGAAGCTTAGTTTCATTGAAATAACTCAAATCTTAATAAATATCTAAGCTACATTTGTCTGCTTGGAGTAACAATTCAACACTGTGCAAGCTGTAACTGTAGTTATTGACGAGTTTTTAACACCTTCTTCAGACAATGTATTGAAAATGTTCTTTTCTGCAGTAATGGGAGTTTGACTGCCAGAACCAATGATTTTAGAGCTCTGAGAAAGGCACTCAGGTGTATCTGTGCATTTTCAAGTCTTCATTTTTCAAAAATTTTGAATTTTCATTTCCTTCCCTTCATCTGATTTTCTGTCAGTGCTGAGCGCTAAGAACTTTTTGTGTACATAGCAAATTCCCATGCAAATGAAAGTTGAGTCTTAGTTTTCCATAAAAGTGAACAGAAGTTGGTGTCTTGCATGGTTTTAAGCTGTCAAGAGGAGAAATAAGTACTCAGGTTCTGTTTAAACTTTTGAGTTCACATTGGAAGCACAAATTGAAACAGGAAAAATAGTTAATTCTAACTGGTCAGAAGCAAAGAAAATATTGTATAAACCTTTTTGAAGCAAAATAGTTGCACTTTTCAGTATGCTGTCATTGAATTTGACTGCTTCTGGTTATGAGTAAACGTGTCAATAATTAAAAGTAAACAGAGCTGATTATAAAAATGACTGTTCAAGACATTCTTAATCAAGTAGGACAAGTGGAGATTTTCTTTTAACCCCTAAAACCTCCAGGAAATAAATGAAAAACAATGTAAATCAGTGATAAGTATTCAGAGGAGGCCTAGTTATTCTTGTCCCTGTACTAGAATATTGGTGCATTCAACATTATTTCAGTCTGAATAGGTTTTTTTATTGGCAACACTGTAAAAATTTCTGAAATAGGAACAAAAGAACTGCTACACTGTATTGGCACAAAGACAGATTTAGAATTCTGTGAAATTATATTTCCTTTGTTGTGCTGATTCTCCTTTCCAGTTCCTCTAGCTGACCTTCCTGCCCCAAAACAGCATTGACTCTGAAATGCTTTAAAAGAAAAAAAGTTTTGAGTCTTTCTTCCTACTTTTTAAAATTTATCACAAACATATTTTTCTATTTCTTCATGCATCATTGCATGTATAATTCCATTTATTTGTTAGTAGAATGAACTATGTTATGTTTTCTTCCAGGAAAATATGTGGGCACTGAAAAATGAGAAGTAAATTCCAAATGTGATTGTTTTTGAAGGATTTCTGAAGAATCCTTCATAAAGATTGCAGTGTGAAGGGAGGTTGGTAGTGGAAGTCACCAGGAATGTCATTCTCATCTGTGAGCCAGTGGCAGCACAGGCTAAAACATCCATGGGTGTTCAGACCTCCCACAGGAGGGCATTACCCTCTGTCCCTCTCCTCCTAATGGCAAAGTAACCAAGCCTTCACTGGCTTTCCATTTGGAACATTCGGAACTGTTCATTTGTGTTCCTCTGCTTAAGTCCTTGGCTGACAGTGAGATCAGAAGATGATGCCTCACTCTGCTACTTCTTGCCCATAGCTTCAGGTTGCTTTGTTCCCATGCTGGATGTGATCCCTTGCATTCAGGGATGGAAAATAAAACAGCTGTGTTTGTCGAGGCCAAAAGCCTCTAGTTTTGTAGTTGAGTTTCACCCTGAGTAGGTCAGCTCCAGAAACATTACTGTGATCTGATTTCATGTCTTCCCTGCTTGGTAGAAGCCAATTGAGTACTAGAGAACCACATTTTATCTCCCCCAAAGAGGGCAGAGTCCTCTTCAGTCTTCAAATCCACACCTTTCTGTTTCTAGAAAGCAGCTGAAATAAACTCTCAGTGGTGTCTGATATTTCTTATCATGTCTCAGTTTACTTTCAGGAGTAGATCTAGTGTTGAAAGCATGGGAGTCAACAAAAGGTCTCCTTCAGCAGTAGGTGAAAGTCAAATACCCTTGGTGGGGCTGATGATAAATTGTCCAGTTCTTCTATAGGGATGGCCTGAAAGTGTTGCTGACTTGCTTAGAAAATGTATTAGGTTTTGACAGGAGCAATCCAGACTGTCTGCTTTCATTTCCTGAGAGCTAATTTGAGAGTGTTACTCTTCTACCATGAGTGCTGTTGGTTTGAGGTTGTGTAGAGAAGCATAAAGTCAAATGTTTTAGATCTAAGGGCTACCCTTGTTGTGCCTTATGTACTTCTATGACTTCTTGTTCACAGAAGTCAGGGCTATAAGATGCAATTGCACTTCCAATGGCTGCAACTGGGACATCTTTCACAGAGCATCAGCTGGGAACAAGCCCTGCATTCAAAGTACTGGGACACCTTCAGTTTCAGCCCTTCTTAGTGCTTCTTTTCTCAGACCTCTTCATCCTTATTCAGTATGATACCTACATGCATACAGCTAATTTGATGCAAGTATATTCTCATTACTCCTCAGTCAACCTTGGTTAGAAATGTGTGTCTCATCATATTGGTCATTGTTGTGTTTTGTAGTCAGAGAATAGTTGGTAAAGAAGCCCAGTTTCATCTTCCCACAAAAGGAAGGAGGATTTCAACTTCTATTTTAGTGATGGGAGCAGTTTTCACATATGCTGCCTTGGCTTTTCCATTTGTTGGCATAGAGGTCTGTGATGTGCACCATTTTGGCTGCTTCTTTGGCCACACATAGTGAGTACTTATAAATATGTAACCATCCTTTTTTCTTCATAAAATAGACTAAAGTGTGTGGAAGTACCCTTTAAAGCTTTTAAAGCCATTTGAAAGCTTAACGTTCCAAAGACTTTTAAATTTTTTTCCATAATAAATAATTTATTTCCAAGAAGGAGTTACACTGTGTCTGTATATTTGAGACTTGTTAATAATTTCTGGTTATGGTACAGCTATTGAGTGTGCTTTAAACATCCTTTAATGATCTCAGTGCTGTTAAAGTGTGAGGGCTTACACTTTTTTCCTGAATGAATGAGGGCTTCCGACTCCTTGGGTGCCCACTAGAGAGGAAAATTTTTCTGAATTTTAATTATTTAAGTTTCTTTGCTTAAAATAAAAAGGCAAAGAAGAGCTAGTAGAAAGGATGGCTTTGTTTCAAAGGAGGAATGAGCTGTTTATCAACACTTGCTTGCTTACATTTGTTTTTTTAAAAAAAAAAAAAAACACAGTCTCCAGAAAAAATCCAGTCTAAATAGTCTGGATTAAAATCCTGTTAAAAATAGATTGTGATGAGATCAATAGATTGTGATGAGACCAAAAGTCAAACTGGGAACTTCATTTGTTTTAGGCATGTTTTGTAAAGAATGTTGTTATTCCTGACAACCAGAAATGCAGATATTTAACCAAAAAAGTCTTTCTCCTCACATGCACCAACATGAATCATCCACCAGTGAGAGACACAGTTCATGTGATAATCAGTTAAATGAGTCGTATTCATCAGTGAAATGCTTCTTTGCATGTCTTTTCATGCAGTTCTTTGTCACTTATATTTACATTTTCCTAAAGAATATCACAAACAAAATTAATAATTCATAAGTATTGTTACACAGCAGAGCCTTATTTTGATACTCCCTTCTTACCACAGACCTTCTAACAAGTCTGTATTTTCCTGTATTTAAAAAACACCAAATAAAAAATATGCCAAATCAACTTGGTGGTCCTAGGGAAATACAGAAACTTTTTTCTGGAAAAAGAGGATCTGTACACAGCAATGTGTATTGTGATGATGATCATAAATTGCAAAGAAAATACCTTCCTGCTAAAATATAAGTGCTGCTTGCCCTCCTTCTCAGACTTAAAAAAATAGAGTGGTGGGCACATCATAGGAGGGAAAATCAGACTATATTGATTTCAACACTTAAAGCACTCCTATGCTTAGCAAAATAGAAGGAAAACATTGTCTCTGCCATGTAGAAGAAGCAATTTATATGTGAGCATTTCCAAGAGAAACCAGGAAGGGAAAGGAAGAATATTGTAAAAAGAGAAGTAAACAGACCTCACTATTGTGACATTTCCAAAACTAATCTATTCAAGACATGGGCTAGAGAGAAAACTGAAAAAATGCTGATCAAAACCACCTTCTGGCACAAAGTGTACCCTGACCAACAGCACCTCATAACTTCTACCATATGGACAAAAACCTGCAGTTTTGAAGGAGATCGAGGAGCGCTGATTGGAAAGCTAACAATGAGGATGGCAAGGGAGAACTCACTCTCCTAGCTGGAGTTCTACCAGAAGTAATAAAACAAAGACTTTGTTAGCAGAATACGTGCTGGCTGGCAGATGAGGACTGAATGCCAGTCACTTACAGTATAAACAGAAGAGCCAGGGTGGTAATTCATTTCATCTACAGATCTGTATGTGTTTTGGGTCTTCTCCAAGACAGGCTCAAATCTTGGCATCTGGAATGAACTTGAAATCGTGTCAGACTGGCTTGTCTCTCACAGCATCAGTTATGCAGCTGCTGCAGATTTATAAATAAGGGTACCATTTTTTGCAGTCATGGGTGAGATGAAGGGACTAATGCTGTTTCTGGAGGAAACAGGACATTTGGCACTGCTGCCCTGTTGCAGTGTGTTTTGTGATTCAGGATTGGGTTTCCTGTTGGTCATTTGACATTGATAAGGACCTACCTCTGTGAAGCACCTGTTTTCATATCAAGACAGACATACCAGCATTCTTTCTTACTTTGTCATACTGCCTTTTATCTCAGCCCTTTATTTTTGGCAACTCTGCTTTTCCTACCTTTATGTTAATGACCCTTTATGTTGCTTCCTTCCTTGAAACACCCCAACCAACATCATCAATGAAAACATTTTTAAGTTCCTCAAATCACTCCTGAAGATCTGTTTCTGCTATGGTACTGACTGGAAATGCTGAGTGATACCAGCTAGTTAAAAGAGCAGGAAGGGTAGAACTATTTGGGTATTGCAAATGCATCTTTTTAGGGGTTTTTGCTCCCCCTTCCTCCTGTGATTACTACACCTACCTCCTACAGCCTAGCTCAGCTAGGTTTTGTGCTTTTAGTGGCAAAGATTACTTAGCTGTGTGCCTGCCCTGTTCTTAGCACAGTGGGGCTCCCAGTCTGATTTACAGCTTCTAGCTCCTACTATCATACAAATAATAGGAAGTAATAATGATAGTGGCCTCTGTAATTCATGTTGTCCAAGGAGAGCGTGGGTAGAGCCTTTAAAGCCAAGTTCTCTGATCTTTTCAGTCTTCTGACTTTGTGGCAGGGACAGTAGGAGCCTAGTGATGGGTGTTCCAAGGAAGCATCATATCTCTCTGCCTCTCTTCTGCCTTGTACCATTCTGCATGATTTCTGCCACCTCATCACGGTGCAGCTGTCACACAGGGGTATAATGTTTCATTTTCCTGACTCACTCTGTGGAATTACTCAAAAGTAGGTGCTGAGATGTGATAGTTGAATCTCACTGCCTGCATAAAAAAATCACAGGGTAGTTACTAACTCAAAAGTTGGTTTCAAATTTGATTGGAAAATAGGATGATCTGAACTAACTGTATTACTACCTTAAAGCCATGTAAGGTTAGCCATGACATCAGTTACTGGAACACCTGTGGATGAAATATAGCTGGAAAGGCTTGCAAGCATCTTACCAAGCAAGTACCTTTTGAGAGTGTAAAGCTGCAGAAAGGAAGTACAAAAGGTAGGAACTACAGTCAGCCTTGAGTGGGAGAAATAAAATGAAACTAGTCTAGTTAATTAATGGAGGGGATTATTTTTTGACTCAAATAAAAGAAAAAACATCTGGATTTTTTAAAGACTGCTTTAGATGAAGCAACATTTAGCTAGTTTTTACTAGTAACAGCTTAAATCTTACCCCTCTCTTTGTAAGTATAACCAGCAGCGCCTAGACTTCGGAGCCAGGATTATTTAATTGGTTATTCTATTCTGTAAAATGGTCAGTCATTTCTAAGTACATTTTTTGGGGGATAGAAATATTGAAAAGCAAGTCCAAACTTTGTTCATTTACAAAGAGAGAAGGAGAAAGAGAGTTTATTCAGTTTGGTAGAGGTCCTTTTGTTTTACTGGAAAATATTTTCATTTTTCTTGAAAAACGAGATAGTCCTGGCCTCAGAGTTAAAGGAATTATTATCTTGCTCACATAATTCATTCACCTTAGCTTTCATTTTAGTGAAAAGTAGTTCTCCTACAATCTTTTCTATCCATAAGCTACCTGCAAGAGATTATTCTTTATGAAGTTTTGAGGTTGATGATAACACGATACTTGTGCCTTCTGAGTGAGAAAGGAAAGGAAAATTTTCCACCAAAGGAAGTGGTAGCACTAGAAATACTTAAAGAGAGAGTGGGATTTTTTTTACACAGTCTTCTAACTTGTTGTGTAGAAATAGAAATTTAGCTGCACAAAGTCATTTAAGAATTCAAACTCTGGCAGACACTACTACAGCAACTAGAATATAATTCAGTTCTCATTCTGAACAGGAAGTAAGATGCCATGAACTGGCAGAGTAATGACTAAACTTCAGAGATTCCCATATTAAGAAAAGGTTAATGGAGTAGGTCTGAGAGTAAAAACTAAGTGAAATACTATCTTTGGATGTTTCATGGATACTACTTAAAAATATTATCACTGAGGCTTACAATGTATGGAACGAAACGGGATCCATGGGGAAAAATCAGGCCAGCTGAATGCCATTCTTTCTAAGTGAAGGAAAAGAAATGTATTTCACATTTTAAATGCTACTATTGGGAGAGCCACAAAGAATGGGAAATCAATCAGTAAAAGGGAAATTGTAGTTGCTGAGATTAACTAGAAAAGTAAATATCTAAGGGTATGGAACCAAGCAATGTGACTGTCTTCCACTCTATTCAGCACAGGAAGCCTGGGGAAATATTTTGCTGGGTTTTGTAGCACCTTAGTGTTTAAGTGTATCTCTGTTTTCACTTCTGGCAGGAAGCACTCTAGTTTGTTTTCATCAAGTGAAGACTTTCCAAAGTCAGCACCTTAATCTTTTTTAAACTGGCAGGAAACATCTCCTTGTCCTTTCATTTTCTAAGCAGCTCCCTTGAGCTATCCTGCACTCACTGCTCTTTAGTGACCTATTGTCTTTCCAGAGGTGCACCACAGTGTGTATGTCAGTTTAGCCTCGATTCTTGCAGCTCCACTAGCCTAGACAATCTCAGAAAACAGAAGTGAGGGTTTTTTTTATGCAAGGCTTGAAGTCAGTCATTGTATGCAAGGGTAGAATCAAAATCATAAAACAATCGAAAAAATCCAAGTAAGTCATTAGCTGCAGTGTTGTGAGGAAGAAGTCGGCATAGCTCTGTTGTTGGCATCAGCTTAATAACCCGCTTTCATTAAATACAGATATTTTACTGGAGGCACAGAATTAGTCTCGTAGCTATATATTCTTAAAGGCTCCAGGGCAATCAAGGACATTAAAAATTACTGTGTCAGACAAAGAGGTTGCAAGTACAGTAATAAACTAAAGAAATAAACCACCAAGACTAGATCATCATGATAAAATAGTGTATTGGTAACATTGTTTCTGTAATGAAAGATTACATTTCACTCAATATTTTTAGCATCTATCAGTACAGCAGAGAAAAAGAGAAGTCAAAGCACCTCTTTTTTTTTAGGCTTGCAATAGTACTTTTCCACATCTCTCTTGAAAACATACAAACAAAACCAAATGCAGAAATGGACATTGCAGTTTATCAGGAGGCAAAATGAATTTCAGAGCTACTGCCCTGAGTTGCATTGCTCCCCTTAGGGACAGCTCACCCTTCTCTCCATGGTGCCAGTGCAATTGCCTGTGTGAATATGGGTTAAAAGTCAGTTAGGAAGTAATTATGAGGTGAGAGGCAAATATCATTCAATCAACATCTACCTATCAGAAAAAAACACAGGAGAAGTAAAGTGCCACTGCTTTTCATAGCTAATGCACTTTAGTGTTTAATATTAAATGCTGTATGGTATGTTTATTAATGCCTGGACGAGTCAGTGTCAGGGCAGCAGCTCTTGACTACAATGCTAGATGGTACGAGTTAGCAGAATTCACATGGGACTATGAAGAATTTCAGTGGGACAAAAGCAAACTGAATGAAGAGGTAATACCAACTCAAATTTCAGTCTCGATAAGTGCTAAAATGTAAATTTGAATGGCTTTTAACTTGTAAAGGGTTCAAAGCTGAACACCGCACTGAAGAAAGGGATGCATGTTTCACTGTAAACAATACACAGTAAAAAACTTCCAGTGTCCATCTGATGTTGAAATAAAACCAAACAGAATGCTAAGGAGTATAAAGAGTGGATTAGAGCACAGCAATTTTCTAAAATCTAGTTGTAGAAAAACTGAGATATGTTAAATGAATAAGCAGCATTAAATAAAATGCAGAAAAGTAATCCCAGATTTCTAATGCTAAAAGACTCAAGGAATGTTCAACAAAGATGAAAGTTCTTTTCATTTACCCAAATAGATTTTGGAAACCACTAAGAACAATAGTGGAGCAACATTTTGTCAGCAAATAAATAAGCTGCTGAATAGAAATAAAGGAGAATTGAGGTAATGCCAGTATTATTTTATAATAATTAATGATAGGGGTTTTTAAAAGGTTTATTAAACATCATGCTTCCAGTTTAAGGCAACCTCTATTGTGAGTAAGGCTGAGTCCATCACTGTGAGAAGCTGTATCCTATTTTTAACTCGGCATTACAATTCTTTTCATAGACAATTTGAGATGATTCTTCATTTGGATAATCAATAAATGATGCAGTATGGGAGTTTGAGTGTCCTGATGTTAAGCTCTATGCCACTTCCTGTGTAGGCTTTCTTTAGAGATTTTGTATTAGTGGTGGATTCGCCAGCTTGTTCAGTACTCCCGACAGGATAATGCTTTGTGTGATGGAAGGCATTTCATGAAGGTTGTGGTCCATCGTATGCAGAAAATGTGTGCGCTTCGAATACGATTTTATCTCCTCTGCGTAGTGGAAGTGTAGCTGGTTCACTTAACTGAGGACCATGATCTGCTAAAAAGAGACATGGCACTGAGATAGAACACATTGGATAGTACTGTGATAGTACCCTTACTTAATTTCACTGTTTAGCACTCATATTCCCAGAACTAATGCTGGAAGCCTTAACAAAAGGAATGAAACCATAAGGCAGAAGCTGTTTTTAGCAAGTCATTACTGATGAGTATTCCAGTTGGCTGGGGTAGCCTGAAGGAGATAATGAAGAATAGGCTTTGGAAGGAACTAGTCTTAGAAGCTACATCTGAAAAGATACTACTTGCTGTTGATTTAATATTCTTTCTTTCTTGGGTTTTAGATTTAAAAGAGAGCTTTGGAGTCCTTCATATGTCTCACCATTTGCATCATACTTGATTCACTGCTTCCTGTTGGCCAAGTGCAGCTCAACAGCTGCTTTATGCATGAACATGCTCTAGATGTCTTCTAAATACCTACTGCAATTTTGAGTGCTGTGAAGAGTACAGCAATATAGAATTTTAAAAAACTTTTTATATAGGATAAAGGAAAATAAAAATAGAACTGTTTGTTCATACAAAGTATGAATCATCCTTTATTCGTACAAAGTAAGGATTTTACCAATTCGGAAAAGCGTGTGTGTATTTCTATCAAATATTCTTGTGGGACTGGGCACAGGGACAGCAAGCACATCATCTTCTCTGATTTAGCACTCATGTAAAGTATCTTGGCCAGAATTTTCCAAAGAACCTGGTTCCTGCAGTTAGTTCTAGATATGATCTGATCAATAGTTATCACCTTTTCTGGCAGGTTTTTTGGCATTCCTCTTGGCAAGGAGTTTTGAAGATGTAGGCCAAAAGTGTAACTGTGGGCACTCAGAAGTACTCTTCATCTTAGAATATCCTGGTTAAAATTGAGAAGAAACATTGGAAATGTTTTCATTCTGTTTTTCAGAAAATAGCTCTTCATGTAAATTGGCCATTAATTTGCTTCCTTTTCAGAAAGAGCAAGTGGAGAAACAAGTAAAATATAGTTGGTGCTGTCAGAATCCTCTCTGAAACCCAGTTAGTGGTACAAGAATGTGGTCTTAAAAGATTACACTTCACTTAGGCTTTACTCTTCCTTCTCCCTTCCCAAAAAAGCTGTAGCAGGAAAGCGATCCATAAATCCCTGTGTCCACGTTATGGCATGGTGCCTCAAATGATGAATGCTGACACATTTTGATTTTTAAAAAAAATGGAAGTCCATAAAAAATAAAATCAGCTTAGTGAATTGAATGTTGCTTCCTTAACGTTTTTTCATCCTGAACTCATTTAGTAGGGGAAATGGATATTTCATCAGACATGGATTTGACGTTCCATCACATTATACAGTAAACAGTACAAACGATGTTATTTTTTTTAAATGGAGAAGCTGGAGGAGCTAAGACAGTAGCTGCTGTAAGGCACTGGTTATCTCATTTAAACAGATATTAAATGTAGGTGCCAGTGGTGTGATCATCAGCTGCTTCCCACTTTGTGAATAAATTGCTTAGAAGGAGTCTTTTTTCCTACCAGATGTGACCTAGATTTAGATTTCCAAAGGCAAAAAAAAAAAAAAAAAGTCTATTGTGTAAAAAAACAATTGTGGGTAAAATGCATGGTAAATGAGCTTATCTCACTTTTCCAGGTGTTTGAGCTAATATGTTACGGAATTACAGCTTCATTTATGAAAAATAATTGAGGAAAATGTTCCAGCAAATCAAATTTGGATAAAGGCTTAGTATAGTTATTGTGTTGTTAGCAAGTTTCTAAATGGAAGAAAGAAAAGGGAGCCAACACAGATAATAAAAATATAGAAATTTGTGAATCTGTGAAGAGGCTCCTGTGAAGGGTCAGGGCTGGCAGTCCTATCCCACCTGTATTGTGGTCCTGCAGAATGTCTTGGAACAATATAAAGATTTATATTCCCGGCAATGCCTGTGAAAGCAGAAATTTTTCTTAAAAAATCAAGCATTGATACCTGTTGGTCCTGGATAAGATTAATGACATTAGTAGCTTAAGTGTATAAACATCAAAAGAATAACACCTTTATTCTTTTCCTCCTTCCTACTTTTCTTTTGTCAATTCCATAGGGGCTGCCACTCGAAAACCAGACCCAGAGCCTGAGAAGCAGACAGACCATACTGTTAAAATTGCTGGAGTCATTGCAGGCATCTTGCTGTTTGTCATTATATTTTTGGGAGTCGTGCTGGTAATGAAGAAAAGGTGAGCAATTAGTGGATGTTTTCTATGTCTGTATTCATATTGCATCTCCTACAGCAGTACTCAATTTGATATTGGTAGAAGTATCCAGCCACCTTCATACCCACAGAGAATTAATGTTTGTGTCTTTGTTTTATATATAACAACTCGAGGTTAATGATTCTAGGACGTCTTACGTCAGTACTGCATGACGGACTCTAATAATCAGAGAGTATCTGGTCCTGTGTGAGTCTCCACCCTATTTGACAGATCAGCTAGAAGCTAGATGTACTTTCATTTTTGCATGTAAAAGAAATCCATAGTTGAACAGGAGCTGGAGCTAAGGTAATTTGTGCTAAGAATGAGGTCTGTATTGTTGTGCATAAACTAAGTTTCCTGAAACAATGGAAAATGTTACAATGGTGCTGAATGGTTCCAAATGCTGGTTCAACACACCCACACATTGAGATTGTTTCGCCTTGAATATCATTTGAAAACTGCTACATTATTAGAAGTGTAAGGCTTTTAAAACTGTTTGTCTTTCTCAACACTGTGAGATAAAATAATAACAGGAAAAACAGGGAGGTGGCACAGATAAGAAAAAAACTCCTATGATCTTAGAAGCTTAGTCTAAATTGGGAGAAATTAATTAGCAAATAGAATTAAGGTTTTCGGTTCTGTAATGAGTAATGTGAGATTTGCCCCTGTTAGAGGTGGGGTTGGGAATGTGCAAGTGCTGTGTAAAGGGGCTGAGTGACAAATTCTCCTTCCACTTCTGCCACAGTCTCCTTACTGTGTCCCATAACCCCTCACCTCCTTGCTATTCCCCTTGAATTATCCCCTTTTTTCCTCTGAGAGCAATCCTGGCCTGATTTGGCTCATCCCAACCCTGTGTGGTTTAATTGTATGTTAACTAGTTTGGCAGGTCTGGGATAGTCCAAACCCCTGAGCTGCCTGAATTTCTTTCAGAATTTGAGCAGTGGAGGTGCACAGCAAAGGAGGCAGCTGTCTGACAGTGCCTCAGGGCAGGCAACAGAAGTAGCTGCTTTTCACTCTCCTTGAAGACAGAGGCAGGGCCATGAGATAGAAGGGCTGTGTGGAGAGAAAGGCGAGCTGTGGCCAGGGCTGCGGGCCAGGTCGTGACAAGAGGTATGTAAAGCACTCAAAAGCTGCCCTGCAGAGGAGACTGAGACTTAAGCCCCAGGGTGAGTCTGACTGGGGCAATGGAATTGACCCAGTAACCAAGTCTGCTCAATAAAGTACAGTATAGCAGAGTTGAAGTCTGTTCTGACTTTGCAGTACTTTTTTCTTCCCACTTCCGATTTCTTGCATCATTCATACCTTCAATTTTAACAGTTGAACTCTCAAACTCCTCCCTAGGGCCAGACACAGCACTTGGCATGCAGGGAGGAAGGCTTCTTGGATTTTCTGGCCAATCCTTCTTCACACAATTCCTGACCAGCATTCATCATTCTCTCTGTTCAGTTCTGAGCCTCTCCTTAAGTGTTTCTGCCAAAGGTAGAATGTATTCACCCAAGGGAGACAAGTTAATCTTGAAGGGAGAACATTGCAAAATGATCCAAATAATTTAAAAGTGAGTAAGGTGTCGGGGTCTCTGGCTAAATGGATGCTACGCCAGCTCCTGCTTAATTCCCTAGAGAAAAACTTATTCTTTGATAATCTAATTATTAGAGACAGGAGAGCTCAGATCCTAAGTGTTTGCATTAATGCAGAAGGATACTTGATTCCTTCTGTCTACCACAGTGGAGTAATTATTATTCATAGTAATTCCGTTGTTAGAGAAAAAATGCATTATGTGAGCTTCCTTGGTTTTTGGAATAAACCTGCTTATGACAGAGATGGAACTATTGAAAATACGAATGCAGGAGCTCTGTTGCCAAATACACACAATTTCATAGTGTAGTACAGAAAGAATGATACCAATAACTTAAACATGTCCCAGAATGTTGCTGCAGCCGTGAACAAAACAAACTGAAATGAGCTGAAGCGAATATTAAAAAGTAAGGATGGTTCATTTGTGTAACAGGATGTGACTAGGCTTTAATGAGAATTTTGGGAGGTGGGTATATTGTGTCCCAAGCCTCTTAAAGCATCTGCTGTAGCATAGAAGACCTTGAATACAATTACACTCATGACTTAAGCAGAAGATGAACTGATTATTCAATAGATTGTTATTGGTGCATTAATTCACTAGGCTGCTGAGGGCCCCTATGGTTTCACCGTGATTCAGTTACTGTGTATACATTATGCATTTGAAGAAAACGTATAAATCATGCCACAAGCTTAGTGTGAATGTAGTGATTTTGCAGTTCTGCGATATTTTAGGTGCTACTTTGGGAAACTGTTATCAAGCTAGTGAGCCGTTTGACTTCTGCACTTGATCATTTTATTTCATTTACTTTATCAGGAGCTTTACTGGTGTAAAGATCTGAGTGAAAAATAAAATAGCACCTTGTAATTCAGTGGCACCTTTCCCCTGAGAAGCACTTTGTTCTCTGCACTATTATGTGCAGACTCTCTGGGCTACAGTGGTGGGTTTCACTGTGCTGAGTCTACGTGCTTTGAAACTTGTCTTGTTTGGAGTTGGCTACAACAAAATCCCATTCACATTCTGCTATCCCAAGGCATATCCCAAAGCAAATGTGTTATTCATTCTTCCACAGAAAAGAGTCTTGTGTATTTGATCTTCAGATGGTACCAGTAGATGAAACCGACTCCGTCCCTGGGGCTTCACAGTGCTTAATTAAGTTAATATCAAACCATTTATTTCCATTGTCAAGAGATTTGGAAAGCAGTTTCACTTGTGTTACAGCCATGATTTTGTCCAGCACATTCCTTAAGTAGCCACCTCATTTCACTCAACAACCATTTTTTGCTTGGTTGGTGCCAGGCACCACAGATTTTCACAGATCAGTCTCTTGAGCTTTTAATTCAGTAGCCAAGTATAGAAGACCAACATTCAAGGGGGTTTTCAGTATAGCACAGACATGCTTTGGATATGCCCATTATCAAAGCAGTATGTAAAGAGGTTCTGCAAATATTAATAGTCATTAAGCAGCATTATTAATTTCACTATATAATTGTCTTCTGAAGCAGTTGTATCATAAACTAGAGAGATTAGGTGGCCTAGCAATTCAGTGCATGGCTTGGATGTTTGTTTCTACCCACTAGTGAGGGTAGAAACATCATAGATGCTGAAGCATTTTCTGTAGGGTCACTCAGCTTTGACTGAAATAAACCAAATCTGTGAACTTGGCGTATGGGGCAGGGGAGGACTGTTAGTGCTTTCCTCTTTATCTCTCCACTTGGTTGTTCATAGTTCTTTATCCATTCTGTCCTATATTTTCTTTATCCATTAGCATTCCTGCATAAAGGTGTTGTGTAATGTAGTCTAGGAACCTGCAAGCTGTTCCTAACCAGTATGGTCGTATCAATGAGATGATTCTTCTCTCTGAAGTTAAAATATGAGAATTAACACAAACACAAACATAGGAATTAACACAAAGTTAGATGAAAACAATACATCCAAAAATTTCCCCAAAATTGATCCACAATAAAGTGGATTTTTAATCTGATCCTGAATGTTAAATCTTAGGCAAGACCCAGTCTTCGATGTACTTGCATAAGATTTTATAAAAACATTAAAAATAAAGAATGCACCAAGTAACTTCATCTTTTGGTCAACTTGAAGTGGAGCAGTGAAAATGAGAGTACCGTTGCTACAACCTTTGGAAAAGCAATAGCAATTAAATCAAGACTTGCATAAATTAGACCCTTACTGCTTTATTTTCTCCTTTCCTTTTTTTTTTCCTTTATATTCTATTTAAGTTAAATTTTAAAATTTTGCCTAAGTTGGTAAGCTAATGGTCCAACATTTGCTTAAAAGCCCTTTATATGTCTTTGTTTCCATTGGGGCTGCCATTTTGTTGCTGCAGTGGGAGTGCAGTAAGGAATCAGTTATTAAAATTTTATTCCATTGGCTTCTGATTCAGTTGTAGAATGAAGTTTTTCTGATCACAAAAAGGCTATTTTGTTTTGCCTGGTTTTAGTTTCTGTTTTCAGCTGTCTCTGTGTCTGAGCCTTCCATGAGTTTCTAATGTATGTAATTGTGGCATTTGTTTAAGTCAGAGACCTTGGTTCTTGGCATGTGGATAAGGAAGGGTTTTGCACTCATTGGAGCTGGGCTGGGAACGCGTTGTTCCCATTCCCTGATAGCAAATAAGGCTGTTCAGTTATACATACACCTTTGCCAAGAATTTCAAACACTTAGGATAGAAACTGAAGATAATAAGGCTGAAGGAAAATTCCAGCCTCCTCTCCCTGAACCGTGGTTTTCCCTGTAGGCCAACTATAAATGAGAGATGATGGAAGAAAACACTGAGGTAATGACACAGTTCCAAAAGTTTCCATTCTGATGGGTCAGTCCTTCTGCAGCCAGTCTTCTGTGCTGGTTTTGGTAAATTTTATAGTGGGGTCTTATTCTTCAAGTGGTATTCACAAAATGAATTTATGTATTCAGTCCTAAAGGAGTTAAAAGTGCATAATATTGCCACTCTGTGCAGAAACAGTTTATTGACATAAAATAGCCTTACTACCAGGAAGTGACTGAAGAGCTATGATCATAAGAAAATTCAGCCTAAGTTGGCCAAAATCTTTGCATCAGTCTTTTTTAAAAGATTTTTCATACACAGACAGAAACTTTAGTTTGTATTCATTATGCAGGAGGAAAAATGCAGCTTGTCCATGTTTCTTAAAAATGCTAAATCTATTCAGTTATGGATGGTGCTTTAGCATGTGACCTGAAATGCTTGTATAAAACTTGCAAGTATAGAACTTTCTGCAAGATTTTACCATAATCTTTTTACCTTTTTCTTTCAGTGTATGGTATTCTTGAGAGTTGAAAGCTTGGTGCTCTTTTTCTAGGACTTTTCTATGGAAAATCTCACAACTGTAGCAATATAAAAATAGCTGGAGCTTGAGACTTCCAATTTTTCTCATGTTACACAAATGCTTAATGGGACATTTACACACAATAAAGTTCCTGGATTTTCAGCGTTTTTTTCATAAGGAATAATTTATCTCTATAACATATTTGGCAGAATTCTGCATATAAGTACCAGCAGTGCTTCACTGATTAATTGTATTTATTGTTGTTTCTCCAATTATTATACATCTTACAGAAATATGAGAACATTTGTACTAATTACATTAAATCTCTCTTGTGGCAACATATGGCAAGAAACAGGGTTGGCAGTGTCATGAGATTCTAAATCAAAGTGAGAGAATGAGTAATTCTGAAAAGAAAAGTAAGGGGAAATATAATTATGACTGAACTAGGAAACAACCACTTGCTTATAGTGCAGGTAAGTGCTTTGATAGGACCTGATCCCATGGTCCCTATGGAATGCAAAGAGGCTTACAACTGTTTTGCAGCTTGCCCCATACTTTATTCTTAGTTATCTTTTAAAACTCAACTTTAGCAGGTATACATTTTCCAGATGTGCCGTGTGATTAAATATGCAGTGTGTAGTGTCTTGTGTTTGAACAATACTGTTTGCATCAGAAAAATAGGAATAAAAACTGGGAAATATTTCTAACGGCATCTTCACACAAAGATGAGAGAGAAAATTTGATGAAAGCCTAGTTTTCAAAGGGATGCCTGAAGCATGTAGCCAGAGGCAAGTTAACATTAGTTATAGTCCTTCGCAAGGCCTGTTTACATGTTTCCTCTGTAGTCAAAGGGCTGTATGCATGTGCTGTAAAAATTACAAATGCCTACATGGTTCCTTTCAGTCTTTTATCTTACCAACATGTGAATGCTAGTTGACATTATGCTCAGAGATGTTTTAAGATCTCCGGCCTTCTTTTAATTGCAGTCAATATATGGAATTCATTTGGGTTGAAACTTGCCCTTTCTGGAGGGCTGCAGTCCTGCTTGTAGTGGGCTTATAACTGAGGGAAGGGAGGGAGGGAAGGATGTAAAGCAGAAGAGCATAGCTGGAGGGCTTCTATACTTTGTGCTCACAGAGAGCATGTCTAGGTGGAGTATCTGTCTGTCCAAGAGGTTATGCAAGGCTGACAGAGACCATATTTGTCAAGGTGGTGGTGCTAGGGTCTCCCAAGTTGTTCTTTGTTCTTATTCACGTGGGCAGGAATAACATGGATACAGGATCAGTTCTTATTTTTATCTCTGCCACATGGGGAAATACCACCAATATAATTTTAGCCCACAAGGATAGATTTTTTTATTTGCATGACAGTAAGTATCTTTTCCTTCTGATTTAAAAAGTTATTTAAAAGCTGAAATATTAAAAGAGCTGTGGTCATGGATTTTCCCCCTCTGGAAGTAAGTCCTTACAAAGGCAGAACTGACTGCCTTAAGTAAAAAAAAAGGATAGGCTAAGATTCTACAGTGCTATGACAGGAAGAGGAGCTGCTTAAAGTGTATTCTGTAATTCTTTATTCCTAAGCTTCTAACACCATGCTAGAATTTCTATATCTTTATTCCTAATGCAGCTGAGGTGTAATCAGAAGTGATTTAGCACTTTAATTGGGAATATTTGTGTGTGTAGTGTATGCAGATATGAACAGACATTAAATACATAACATTGCTTGGTAGGTGTACCTTAAGGTGGTTTGATTTAACAGTTGGAGATGCATTATATATTGTATTGCTCAAAGTGTTATGGAGATCAGATATGTCACCTGTCTATTCCAGAAACATTGCATGATATGCCCAGATATACATTCTTGCTACCTTTCATTTGTGTCACCAGTTCAGGTCTCAGTTTCATCTTGATTTTTCATACATTAATATTTGACTTTTCTTTCCTTCCATTTCATCTTTTCCACCACTGCCTAATCCTTCCACCATCATGGCAGAAGAAGCTATCACTCCTACACTTACTACCTGTAAGTAACTTCTTTGTCATCAGAGACACACTATCTGCCATGTTGTTCCATGCCTGAGTAGTGAATGCTAATACTGAAAGTTCCTTTTTAAAAACATACTTTGTAAAAGTTTCACCAAGATAAAAACAACATGGTCAATAATGTAATGAAATATTTAGCTTTTTAAGAGTTTCTTATGTCTCATACTGTGCGTTAGAGTCCTTTGAATAACATTATGTAAAGAATTTTCTTATTTGAGAAATAGTAGGTATAAGTGTCACTACCATGTCAATGAGAAATTTTCATGCCTAAATAACTATTTTTAGAATTTATTTAGTAGTTTCTTCCTCATTTGTACTGTTGAAATTGCAGCATTGGTTAGACATGTACAAGCATTTCCATTTGTTGCTGTGTACATATTACTACTTTTTTATGAAAAATTGATCATGCATAAACATCATAAGTTACCATTTCTGGAGTGACTTTCAAAGGGGAGAGCACTAAAAAATGAGGGCAGGATGAAGCATAACTTTCAATAACTAACAAATTTTTTGTTTTGATACAGTCCTTAGTAATACCATTATATGCTTCTTTATTTACCCAAAGCCTCGCTTCATTCCCTGTTGTCAGCAGGTGATGAATGAGAACGGTTCTTCTGTGAATTTAGAAAATCCCTTTCTAAGGCTATTCACTTTTTCTTGCTTTCCAGGTACAAGGAGTACATAATAGATTAGCAAAATACTAGGGGTCTTGCTTAGTTGGAAAATGAGATGCATTTAATCTTGTGTAATCCTGTTGGCCAGCAGCAAAAATCAGCTGTCCAGCAGTTATCTGTTTTCTTTAAACCTCAGATTTAAAAGTCACAGGAACCTATGAGATATTTTTACATAGTTCCAGAAGTTGGGGTGTTACTTGCATTAGGTAAATTTTAGTACCAGTTTTTAAGTACATATGGTGGTAGCGTACTCTTGAAAGGAACACATTTCAGCAATGTTTTTTATTTAAATGCAAAATAAAGTTTATCATGTTCCCTCTAGTTGCTCTTCAAACTTTTTAAATACATATTTTTTCAGTTTATATTTTGAAAAAGCATCAAACATTCATTTATAGAATTTATGGAAAAATTATTAAATGCTTTCTATCTTGAACACTTGATCTTCAAGAAACCAAGCAGAACCATTCTTCAAATTAATTAAAGCAGCTAAAATTTAAACCTCATTACTGAAATTCTCTAAGACATCACAATATATGGAAACTGCTCATGTGGTTGGTAATTCAGATTTCATATTACCTTATTTGACAAAATAGTGCAATTTTTTAAACTGTTTTTTAAAGCAGTATATTAATGTGGAGGTCAGAAAAAAATTAGCTTTTCCACAGATACAGTATTCCAAAATTTGTTTCTGTTCCTGAGATGAAAAGATGTATTTTCCATTAAATACACCTTAAATAAATTCTGTTTGGGACCATTTAAATGTAGTTCTTCAAAATGTCAAAATAATATAATACAGTAAGCCATGTAGCATGGTCTTGCCTTAATAAGTAAATAAATTTATATTTTAATATGATTCATGTCTCAAGGCTAAGTCAAAAACAAAATTGAAACAAATGGAACATTAAATGAAGCACTGTTTCATTATTTAGATAAATTGGATTATATTTTTTTTCTCTCTTTTTCCGCAGACAAGGGAAAACGCCTGAATTGAAATGGTTTCTTTAGGTTTTACAAACAGGTTTTGTCCCTAGTTTTGCAATCACAGAGACTGTTAATAGTGGATAGAATAGGGCATCTCAGGATTATTTGAAGTACTCTCCTGGTGACTTCAAGTAAAGATCTTTCTGTTAGTGTGATACAAATTCAGTAACTTTGTAGATTGGGTTGATTAACTCTTCCAAAAGAAATTGTGGGATTTTAACCTTGTAGTGTTTTGTTCCCCATCTGGCAAAGTAAGAGCCCTGAAAAGTGCAGTCAAGATTGGCTGTCAGTAGGAGGAAATATTTTGGACCGAATTCCCCACCTGTTTACGCATCACACGATTTCACTGAAATTGGTGGAAATCTTAGATGAATGCAGGATTCATTACAGTTTTATTTTTAGCTGAGGAAGTTGGTATGGATTATAAAATGTTCTATATTTTGAGAAACATAATTTCAAGTACTCTGCCACTGCTAATTTACCACTTCTATACTGAGTATCATATTCAAATTTACTGATTAGTCATTGTAAATGCAAGCTGTAACATCCAAGTGAGCATCTATGCACTGAAATAGTTACTATTGTCTTGTGTGCTGCTTTCCTTGTGTGCTGTGGGCTCCTTTTCCCTAGCAGACTGCAATCTCTGCCACTTCTAGATCCATCCTAAATTAAAATTTAAAAAGAAAAAATTGGCAGATGCCTAGAGCTGCTGATGAATCATCAGAGGTGGACCTACAGCTGTGCATATTTGGCAGAGAATTATTTCTATTTTATCTTGTGTTTACTAGTTAGCCAGTCAATAGATATTACAGAAAAAAGAGTTGAGTACTGCTATTGAGAATTCTTTTTAATGGGCCTAAGTACCTCTGCCAGTCTTTCCTCCCACTCCTGCATTCCTGACATCTGGTGCATTTTTTTACCTTTCGCCTCAGTCAGGCAGCAGATTTTTTCTGTTTTTTTTTTTTTTTTGTCTGGACATAGTTAGTCCTCTATGACTTCCTTTGTTCTTAAGATTAGAGCAAATTTCATAGCTCTCATTAATTCTGCAGCAAGTCTTTTAGCTTGGCAGTTGATTCCAGGTGGAAAAAAAGAAGAATGGAGATGTGTCATTTGTTACACTGGCAATGAGTGATATTCTCAGCATGGCAGGTGGCACTGACACAACTGCTTGCTCCTGACACATTTTCTGATGGGCAAAACCCCTGTGCCATGGGCTGAAGAAGGAAGAGTGCATTAGTATTTTGTTATGTAATTATGGTTAGGCAAGCCTGTTGCTGAGGTGACAACGAGCGCTGCTGTGCTGACCATTGGGTTTTGTATTTGAGATTTTAATTTTTATAAAGATTCTGCCCTTGGAGGTAATTAATCATTTGTCAAGAGCTAACAACTACATTTCATGAAAATTAAAGCATCAGAAAAACAAACTGAGTGCTTGGACCATCAGAATTTACTCCAGACGCTGTTGTCTGATAGCTTGGCCAGTTCAATTTAGCCCAGATTCTTGGGCAGATAGTTACAGATTGTAGTTTTTTTAAGTTCCTTTCTATAAAAGATTTCATTATACTGCTATGAGTAGGATGTACACCAAATTAAAATGCAAATTTGTGAAGGCAGCTTTTGATGCTGCTCCTCAGTTTTAGCTTGATACAAAAATGATATGTTATGATTATGGTTGAAATTAAGTACTTATGCAACAACAGTGCTGCACAGCGGTTAGGTGTATAATGTTACTATATTTTTGTGCCTTTTCATATGTCATTTCAGCTTGTGAAAGGTGAAGTAGGGAAATAGGAGACAATTATTACCCAATATTCTTATACAATGCTAATCATGTTAAGATCTTAATAGTGTGGAATCTGCTATTATATGTCCCAGCACTAATAATCTAGTTAGGTGCCCTAGAACAGAAGTGCATTGCAGGTGGATCGTCTGAATGGAAATCTCAATCCCAAAGCCTAATACTATATTAAAATATTAACATAATAGACTGTGTAGGACTAGAGGTTCTATTGCCTGGACTTGGTGTGTGACACAGGGGATGAAATTCCTCCTGCAAGAAAGCTAATTCCACAAACATTTAGCTTTTTCATATAAATGTATATGAAAACATATCCTACTTTTCATGAGAATTTGATAGGTTGGGGCCCGGTTGAAGTATACTTTTCTTGTGTATCTAGCTTGAGCTCCAGAGCCTGGCAGTCTGTTCTCAGTTTAGTTCTCCTGCTTCACTAGCAGGTACTCAATGTTGGCTTCTGTATCTCTGTATAGAGACTTAATTTCTAGCTTGTTTGCTTGGTCCCACTGCCATTGACCTAGTACTTAGAGCAGAAAGCACAAGGCTAGATTTGCAAAATGATCCTGATAATTAAAGTAATAACGTTTACAAAAAATTAGTAGTGATTAGTGGATAATTCCAGAGAATATGCAGTCTTCATGTTTAAAACTTCTGTAGTAATTCAAAAATAGTGAAAGAGGTTAGAAACAGTCCTGTTTTCTCAACTGTAGCTGCTCCTGGAACCAGAAACAAGATCATGTTTGCATCTTGTAGGTGGAGGAGAGATTGAACAGAAAAACACGAATGTATTTGAACTGTTTGATCTGTTAGACTACACCTGTGATCTCGTCTGCATCTTTAAATATGCAGAGTTACATAGGCTTGTGTTGTAGAATCCTGTAACCAAAAATAACGGTGAATTTCTGTATTTGTAAGCTAGACTTAAATGATATGGGGATATCCCAGGAGTTCTGTTGCATGTTGCAAAGTCTACAATGCCAGCATACTGAAATCTTTGGATAATAGTGTCCAAAATAAGGAAAGGAGGATGTTCTACTAAATCACCATTACTAAAAACACATTTTTGTGCTATGTGCTGTATGCTTTGTGTACAGATATTCAATATCTAGTTTTTATGCACCGATAGCAAGCAGGGTCAGAATTGGGATTTTATTTTTAATTAAAATACATGACAAAATTTTTCTAAATCTATCTAAAGTCATTATTTCTTACAGTGATTCCTTGTATCTTCTGATTCTTTTGGATCTGATTTTATTTAATTATAGCCAAGGCTTACATTCGCATTTCACTGTAGAAAAAATTGTAAATAATCCTTAACACATTGTAAGTAATTTTTTTTTTAATTTTATTATCTCTTTCTGAAGTGTGTGAGGGAGCAGCCAGTGTTTTCAGGGGCATGTCTCTGTTTCCTCTTTCTTGTACCCTCTGTCATTAGTATTGTTGCTGTTACTGTTTGTTTTCTTATCTCATTGCTGTTTCCAGTAAATTATTCTTATCTCAACCTTTACCTTTTGTACCTCCAATTCTGCTCTCCTGCCCACCACAGGGGGAGAGAGGGGGGAGCTGGGAGTGAAGGAGTGTCTGTTTGATTTGGAGTAGTTTCAGTGTGAACACTAAATTGGAGAATGCCATTCCTAAACCACGACACAAATTACTGTCTGTGCTCCATTAGCGTCAAGCAATAAATTTGCAGATGAGCTGAGGTTTGGAGATTTTTCGGTCCTTAGAAGGGACACTACTTGTTTGGTGAAGGCACCAGACATTTAGTGAGGGAAACAATGTAGCTGTAGAAAAAAAAAAAAAATACTTGTGCAGCCTAGAGACATCTCTGTTCTTTCCATGCTGTTAAAAGCTTTGTGTTATTTTCTAAACTAATATATGGGGTAGCTGTAGAATACTGAGATTGCATTTAGAAATTGTGGAATCCATATGCTCCTGTAGGATAAGCCTGAAAGCCTGTCTTTCTTATATATAGCACTGAGACGTGATACATGTACTTGGGAGAGAAAGAGATGATAGTGACAGCTATGTGTGTGTAAGAAGTTACCACTGTACTTGAGTATTTGTGTTGCCATCCCATGTGACTCTTGTTGAGGTACTGTCTTCAGTACCGCCAGGGCGGCCCGTCTTCTCTATAAAACTGTGCACTGAATAAATTTTTAATTAGCCTGTTGACATTGGGTTTTAGTTTTCTTAAAAATTTGATTCCCAAATCAGTCATGCCTGCTGTCAACAGCAGTCATTCTAGGCACTGAGATTTTGCCATTATCAACCATCATTGTTTAATTATACTTTCAAAAACAGTATAAGGTGAATAATTTTCATTCACTTTGTTTCAAACTTTTCCCTCAGGAAAAAAGGTGTTGTTTATGTGATTTTTACTGTGAAATTGCGTTTCTGTACACACAGCTCAAAAATGAATTTAAAACTTACATTTTAAATACACAAATAGGAAGATGAGTTTCATATTTTAGTATTAGTATTTATTTTACAAGGGAGTAATGGTGTTGGAATCTTAGTTTCTCTAAAAGCCAAACCTGCCATTACAGTTTATGTGATTGTAAATGTGTTAACAGAAAGTAGAGAATTTATGCTGCATTTAAGACCAAAACTCACTTCATAATTTATGTTGGCCTGGTTTTTTTCTAAAAGATTGAAATGTTAGTTTTCAAAATGGCATTATGAAATATTGAACTGATTGACAGAATATGTCTGCAAAAGATGGGACTACAGGGAATAAGGTGAAGGATGCATTGTATTTCTCCTGGTCTCAAGGAGGACAAGCAGAAGAAAAATGCTTAAAGAAAAATAGGTAGAAAAAATCATACAGTGAATCTAACCCTAAGACTTTGTAGCTTCAGTAAGCCACAGGCTTAGTCACTTTTGTGGTGCAGGTAAGAACAGTTGTAACAAGATGTTGATGTCTGTTGAGTGATGCCAGCACAGGGCACTGAGGTGTTGTAGTCATTAGTATTGTGACAGCTTCTACTAAGTGGTGTTTTTTTTGGTTGAGCTTGTTATCTGAAATCTGTTCTCTATCGCTGAATCCCCTGGGAGATGCTTCACCTGAAATATATTTCTTGAGCCTATCTGCAGGGGTTATGGCCAGGTTAATGATGATCCACCTCAAGGCAGCATCTATCACTCTTGAGTGTTAATTTCACAAGGAAAATGTTCTAATCTTGGCTTCTTTTCCTACTTCTCCTTCACATTTCCTTTCTTACCTAAAGTACACCTTGAGCTCCCTTGAAGAGTAGACTGACAGGTCCCCAAAGGAAAGAACAGTGGCTGTTTGCTTTCTGTGATGTCTAGGTCACCAAAATCATTATTCATTTCCAAATTTTCTCTCTGTCAATTTTCTTGGTCATTGATTTCCTGCACTAATTACCTATTTCTGGCATAAGAGAATAAGGAGCCGTATCTTAGGTGCTTTCTTCTGCTACTCCTGATGACTCTTACCTTTCCACTTGAGAGTCTATGCAAGGATTCTGTCTGACCAGGGTCCTTCCTAATTTCAGGGCAATATTGAGCTTGCAAAGTGTAGCTGGGAAGGTTGCATCAGCTTTGAAACTGAACATCACAAAAGCCAACCAAGCAAGGAACCAGAGGAATGGACTGTGCTGTGTGCTTGCATATCTAGCAAAGCCTGCCTGGCGTTTCTTCTGCCCCGGACGCCCTTTTGCAAAAGAATATATCTTTTATGACATTTATCTTAACATGTTAGAATCATTACTCCATTTCATTTACAAATGTGCAAGAAAGGATTTGTTATTACTGCTATTATTATTAGACTGTAACATTTAGTATATGCTACAGAGAGAAATCTATAGGACTGTCAAGAAAGTCTTGCATAATTCTGTCGATTCCTGTGCCAACCAGACATAGTGACTCAAATAAAAAGAAGCAGTAGTTCGAGCAGAGCAGAGTGTTGTAGGGCTTGTGCTGTGAAATATTTGCTCCTGTGAGTACTGAGCTGGTGAACATAAAGACACACATTTATTTTTCTTTTTAGTGGCTGAAGCTCAGGGCTATTTCTTCATTTAAACTGAGCTCTCTTGGTGAGATTTTGAACCAAATGTCTGGAGGTGTCTTGATTATACTCAGTTCACCTGCAGAGGGAGGTAGCTTCTCTCCTTTGTTCCCATTCCCTGATTCCTCTGATCATGAAAACAAAAGTTGGAGCTACCAGAGACATGTGTCTTGTCTGAAGGAAAGGCAAAGGAAAACATTTGCCAACCTGTGCATTTCACAGTTGAACATGAATGAGAGAATCAGCTGTTTCAGAGCAGTTATGCCACTCTGCACCTCCTATTTCAAAGTGATAGTGCTCTTTCCTCCTGTGTTGACATCAGTAGTCCAAAATAAAACTTTCAGGCGTGGATTTCATCACGTTCTTATTGAGTATAATAATGCAATTTACAATATTTGCTGCAGCTACATAGTTTTTGCTTACATTTTAGGTATAAAGGCTTGTATTTTGCCATTTATGGTCCTATTTGGAAATTGTCAATGGAAAGGTCACTTCGATCAACTAAGTTCATGGCTTACAGTGTATTTTCGAAAGCAGATGAAATACTGAATGCTTTGTATTTACTGACTTTTTCAGGTCAGATTGTCATGTTTATGGTACATGGTAGATTACAGCTCTGTTCCTTAGCTATAATATCCAGGTGTTACTCGCACGACTTTCCTTTCTGCTTATCCACATGGGGAGGAGCCATATCTGCACTTAATATTATCAAGATTATATAAGATAATTTAAACTAACAAAAGAAAAGAAACCTATAAGAGTGTTAGTAAACCAAAAGGATTACCTACTCTCTGCTCTAAAAAAATAAATTAGAGAACAGAATTCATTGGTTGCATATTGATAATAATATGCTCCCAGCAAGAACAGAGAGCATATTTATTTTTATTAAATAGTAAATGCAGTTTCGACTTTTGATAGAATCCAAAGCACCATAAACCTATTCTGAAGCAGTAGTACTGAATATTCCTGGCAGTGTCTTGTCCAGACCTCTGTCCAAAAAGTATTATACCTAACTTACTCCTTAGATCCTACCATTGTTGTTTTCTTTCCAACTCCTTTTTCAACAGTAATGTGCCCAGCTCTTAAGCCTGCCTCCTTGTTCTCCTGGCCATTTACTTTTTCATCTGTTTCTCTTCTTACCCTGCTCCTCCTTTCACTTGCTACTCCTATTCTTTATCCCCTTTCCCTTTACCTCTGCCCCAGATACTGTAATGTCCGTCATGTCCTGAGAAATATTTCTTTAGGATTTCCTTATTTTCATTATCTGTGCTCTGCATTTTCTCTGGGGATTTTTGCATTGGGGATTGTTTCTTTAGTTGCCTGGGAAAACCGTACACTGTTTTTATTTGTTTATTTTTTTCTTATCTAAAAACTGATTCAGGCTTTTAAAATATTCACCTCCAGATTGAAACATAGTGTGCAATATTTTAATATTTTATATTCAAAAATTTTTTAAATTATCTTAAGCAATTGAAAATTATTTCACCATGAAAGCTGCAATATAACACTAATTTTAAAAATGTATATTGGCATATTTCCTTATGTCAAAACAAGGTAATGCTTACTGTATTAAGCACAGCTTTTCATTTTATGCTCTCTTGTTCTTCTTTGAATCTTAACCTTCACTCGTTTCTTTAATTTAGGAGAAAAAGCCATTAAACATAGATACTTCCTGAAAGTGTGTGCTGCATGAAAGCTTTAATTAAATCTACAAGTAAAGCTTTAAAAGAACAAGAATCAAATTAATTGCAACAAGGACCATGCATTTATTTCTGTGACAGGCCCTTGCACATTAGAGAAAAGGCAATCTGTGTACTCTTATCTGAATTAGCAAACTCAATATCACTTTTCATTAGCATGGTAGGTCATTGCCATGCGTCTTCAGTGTGACACTGTTTACATGTTAATGACCTCACAAATAGAGTCTCTTCCAAATGGTTTGCAGTAGCAGAAAGTTGTAAATCCATGAAGTGGAATAAACTGTCCTCTGCTTTCTGCATCATTGCTTCTTGCGAGTTCCACTCTAGACTGAGCTTCATAATTAGGCAACAGTATAATTAAGGCAAATTCAGCAAATGCAAATAGGGCAAAAGGATTTATGGCTGATTATGGTTCTTACAGCATACCTGAAATAAATTAATTTCTAAGCATCACTATTAGTTGACTTTTCAGTGACATGGAGTTTAGAAGTAGAAAGTATTGTTCACAGAAAACACTCAGAGCTTGAGTAAGCGTGAGTCCATGATGATTTATTCAGTTTTACATGCTGACATACACATGAAAAAACCACTGAAAGGTTCAGGAAAGCATACTGCTTTATTTGTTCGGGGTGTGATTGCTTTGTATTAGATGAGATTTTTAAGATTACAAATATGTATTTTCCCCCACTGTATAATGTAATGAAACCAGCATGCTCCCTAAAATCATATCCTTAAAGAAAATATCATATATTATGTCTGGTAATTTGACTAGGCAGTGGAAAGCTTCACTGCATTTAAATCCTGGAATGATAAAGCCAACATCAAATGAGTAAAACAAACTCAGCATAACCACTTAAATTTGATTGCCTAAAATATCTAAAACAAGGCCCATTCTGATAGCCTGCTGTGTGAATTCCTTTAAGTGCTGAATACCCTCAGTTCCCACTGACTTCAGCACCGTACAAAATCTGGTCCTGTATTTGGATGTCTCAGCCCTGCCAGAGCACAAAGCCTGTGTTTCACTGGTCACATGCAGCCTGTACCTACCTGGTGTTGCAAAGCTCTGTGGTTCTGCTGCAGCAACCTTGGGAGGTGCTTCGCAGACAGAGAGTGATGGCTTCTACTTTGGTTGCTCACCTAATAGCAAAGCAAGTTTAATTATATGTTGTCCAACCCTCTCTGCTACATATTTTTCCACTTGCTGGTTCTGAGTGAAATACATATTTTCTACGTGCAGAGGTTACCAGTAAGGGGTACAGTGTCCCTGGAAGCATTTATGGCTAATCTTGCCCTTGGCATGCGTAATGTAGCTAAGTGCTAATTGAAGGTTAAAGAATAGGGATCCATCTTCTCCGTGCCTGATGATTAGAGGGTTGTGTTCTGCATGGAATCAGGTGCAATATTCAACTGGACAGAATTGCTAGGGTGTTGCAAAACCTAACTCTGTGAGACTGAAATGCGAGAGACTCCAGATTTTCTTGCAGCGTGACAAAGGACCAATAAATCACTGTCTTGTGTTTTGTAATAAATTAGCTGGTTTACTGTGTTTCATATAAATATGTGATGCTGCAAGGCATACATGGGTAGAATGCAGATTTTATTTCATAAGGGACATTTCTTTTGTCCTACATACTGACTTCTGAAAATTGTCCATGGCCCAGTTGTGCATTTTTTTCTTTTAAACACAAAGAGAGATGCAGTTCTGGTAAGGCAATAAAGTCACCATGAATATTATTGCTGTTACTACATCTAATAGGTGATAAAAACAAGTTTTGATGATTTCTAAATATTGCCATGACTGCTGGCATTCAATATAAGAGAAATGAACTGAGGAGTGAGGGAGCTGTGGTGGCAGATAAAAAACTTGGCTGTTCAGTGAAAGTCTGTCTTTGCCCTGCAGTTTCCCCCCAACAATTTCCAGAGGTTTTATAATTTTAATACTTCTGCAGAACTTTTCAGACCAGTATTCAGTCTATAGCTTTGCAATTGTTTGAAATTATCCTTTCAGAAATCCTGTTGTTCATTTCTTTCCAGAAGGCTTCTTCCTGACATAAAAATCTAATAGCAATTGATTTTAAAAAAAGCTTCCAAATAGGTTATGGAAGGAGCATGGGAATCAAGAAGTCTGGTTTCTGCTACCAGTGCTGATGAAAGTTCTTTGGTGCCATATTCTCCACATTAATTACATTTTGATTGCTATTAACTGCTGCAAAGCAGTGGTATCAGAGGTCTGATAGTCAGAGAGGCTAAGTGCTTCATGCTTCCTTTACCATCACTTGGATTTGGGAAGATTTGATCTTTATGTTTCTAAATAGGGAGCCAGCGCTGCCAGAATATATATGTTGCTGGAATATTAGTACCTGAAAATCAGTGATGGAGACATCACCAGCTAAGTCAGGGTTACCAACAAACACTTGCAGAAACACATGTTCTCTTAGGAGTAGCCCTTGCAAAAGCACCAGGGGAGGTGTAAAGTGTTTTCTCTGACACTAGCTGCTTCGACACTCCAGTGGCTGCAGAGCTGCCTTTCCCACAGTAGGAATAATCAGCATCCAAGCTTTACTGCTTGAACTCTTTGGCACTTGGATTACTCTTTTGACAAAGGAAATGATCTCATTATGTAAAGCCCAGATACTGAAATAGTAGGTTCCTTTTGTTAAAGGTATGGAAACAGTAAAACAGCAAAACAGCATAATGCACTAATTTAGCATCTCATAATTTTCAGAAATGTATGAATAAATTAGCTAAGCATACTGTGCCACTTACAGTCCAGTAATTTGCTGTCTGGTTAGAAGAAGTCATATAGCCAGAGGGTGAAAATAAGATGGAAAAGGTCATATGATTAAATTAGCTCCATTCAGACAGGCATTACTTACTTTTTTTTTTTTTTTGCTATGATTATAGAAGATCAACATTAACTTAAGCAAATATGATTAAGCTAGTGACCCTCAGAAATGGAAGTTAACCTCAATCATAAATGAAAGGTTACTGTCCACTACGAGCACTCCACAATATGTTACTCTTGGTTAATACCATCTTTCAGCTACAAAATCTGCATTTAACTGCCATTCTGATTATTTACAAAGGAATGCACATCCTTAATACAGGATGCAAATATTAAAACTTATTTTCCTTTTATTTTTGATTCACACTGTTTTTTAGTAACACAAGAAATACCTACTCTGGTCCTAGTGCTCGTTCCGTTTAATATTCTATCAGGTTTGTCGCTATTTTCTTCTGTTGTAAACAGGTTCATCTGAGAAGTGCTGTTTTCCATGTAATTTAATCTCTTGTGTTTCCTATCACTACATTATTGCCTGGTGGGTTAAAAATATTGACAACAGGTTAAAATTTTGGTCATATGTTTCTCCTTTTTTTATGTTGGGCTTATTTTTGTTTTGTAGACTTTCTTGGGAGAATGGATTTTTCTTCTGTTGTGTCCTGCCAGAGTCTAGTGAAAATCCAGGCTTAATTTATAGGGTATGATTTTCACAATATATCTCTTCTATTTGTCTACTCATGGAGAATCTAGACTTTTATACTCAAATTAGTTCTCTTTTTCAAAGTTTTTTAATATGGGTGAGAAATTGCAGTAGTCCAAGAAGTTGTAATACACTATGAAGAGTCATTTGATGTTTTTTTGGTACTTGTGAATTTCCTTTGAAGGAAATACTTTTCTGTCTTGCACCATCGGAGAGCCAAGAAAAGTGTATATATTGGAGTAGCTAACCAGGAACAAAACTCAGCAGGAAAGGTCACTGTCTTGTTTCATGATTGCTGATGAGTCACCAAAAGTTCAGATCTAAGTTGGCCTGTCTTCATCTTGCCCATATCTCACTGCCCTCCAGAGTACCTGTGATCAAGGATTTTGCCATTGGACTTGATGATCTTAGAGGTCTTTTCCAGCCTTCATAATTCTATGTTTCTCTGTAAATATTCATGCAGATCATATCTGTGACAAAGATCTCCATGCATATTTTAGCTATTTGTTGTAATTTTACGAAGTTCTGTGCGCTTGGTTTCTCTTTGGTGTTGAGAAATGTCCACATTGCAGACTTTAGAGTGAACTCTGGCAGAAGGAAAGACAGTGAAGGACTGTCTTTTTTTTTGTTGCTTGTTTTGCTGTTGGATGCTTATCAGAAATTAAATCAAAACAGCTGTTTTAAAAATCAGGCTAAACAGGCTAGTTTGCTTATTTAAGACAGCAGTATAGTTAGCAAGGAAACAATAAGTAGTTAAATGGTTACTTCAAGTTTTTGCATTTTGAAGTGATACGATCCCCTCAATTCTGAGTAATTCTTGAGAAACTGAATTGAGATGCTAACTAAACCTGTCACATTCTACTTCTTCAGTATCAACTAACAAAATATTAATGTAACAGTTTCTCCTGCTCTCTGCAGGCGCTTCTTTTATTGAATTATGTCCTACAACGGTACTGTCATCTTTACAGAAAAAAGTCTTTGCTTTCCTTATCTGTCCAAGGTCAGTAAGAAGGAGAATGCTAGTTTGTGTCATGTGCATGCAAGTCAGGAATGAAATGTTAAAGAGAGGTTGAATAGACCAGAAAATGTCCTAGAAGTTCAGATGCAGTTAGTTTGCCCTTGCTTTAGCTAGTGAGAGTGATTCGACAGCTGTACTTTGTAGTTTCTTCCTTCTGGAGCATGTGATCATGCTTTGATAGCAGCCCTTAATCTATTATTAATGTAGTTGTATGTAGATCAAAACTGAAGAACCTTGGTCATGTCAGAAAGTAATGCAAGTCTATTTTTATATCATTTGAGAATGTGAAGTGAAGGAAGTGAAGTGCCAGAGTACTGGTATCAGGTATTTCATACCTCTGTCCCTCTATACAAGCTGTAATCTGAAGCTCTGTAGGTGTACGTGTACATGTGCTCTGCACAATGGACTTCCTCTGGGTTTTGTCCCAATACCTAGTAAATAAGTGCCTCCTTGGAGTCTTTTCCATTTGTTGATTTTTGAGCTGTGGCTTTTTATCGAGCTTTGAAGAAGACACTTTGAGACTTTTTTTGGATGAAGTCTTAATAACATCTAGTTGCCAACATTTCGATAATCCATATATACCAGCTTTCAAAATTAAGGGGGCTGATGTAGTCCTGTGCTTTTCTCTAATAACATCATTGTTACAGACTATTGTAGAAGTAATGCAGTATGAGTGATGTTCACTCTCTTGTCCTGAAGTGGGCTTTTTATGGCTTTAAGATGATGTAACAAGCTATAAAACTTCACTGCAGAAGAGCTCATGGCCTGCTATGACCTCATCTTCAAACAAGCTTTCGCCCTCCTTTTGTATTAGTCAGTATCTCTGCATGGATGATCTTTAAAAAGTGAGCAATTTAGCTCTTCACATGGCTGTTTTGCAACTCAGCAAAACTTCTTTTTGAGAAGAATATTTGGAAGCTGGTGCTAGGGTGCCTCAGGGTGTTTCATTCTGCTTGTAACAAGTCTCAGGAGATGAGGCGATTACAGCTCCACATCTCTACTACAGGAGACAGCTGAAGCAGCACATGGACACCAGACAGTAAGACTTGAGACAAATGACTGTGAACTGTAACAGCAAATGGGCTGTATCATCCCACTCACGTTCTGCTGCTTTCCTGCGAGACCAGCGCATCCTTGGCCACTAAGTCCTTCTTGCAGGAACTCCACTGCAAGACAGATGGACACCACATGCGCTAGTTTTTTGGGTATGCTGGTTAATTTGGATCCCAAGCGCTCTGGACATTGGGATGATCATTCTCAGTTTCACCTGAGAGCCAGGATGAAGTCAGGGTATCCACCAAGCTACTGGGACTAATGAGCAATCCTGGTTTCCTCAGTTTAGCCATAAGCTGGGACACAGCTATATGCTTCATCAAGGAACAAATGTGCCCTCAGAAGGAATAGCTGAGGAGACATCCCAGGAGGCAAACCAGTGAAGGAAAATATCTGTGAGACAGAGGTAGCACTTTCAGTCGAAGGAAAAGCATTCATCTGACATCCTCATCTGACAGTGCCTCAGCTGCTGACAAATTTCTCTTACAGCCTAACATCCACATGTATCCATTCAACCAGAAAAATAATTAGCTGGTACCACATGGACTGTAATTTTTGGTGACACAGCAGCAAAGGTACTCTGTGGGGGGAGGAGGAGTAACTGTGATCCTTCTCTTCTTTGGACGCAATAGCCACACACCTTGTCACAATATTGTGCCAGACAGTCACCCTTCTAGTACTGCTGAAGTGGAGGTGGCTACAGCAGGAACTTGAGACCTGTCACCTGCTGTGGTTTGCTGTGACAATGGAACTTACTCTTTCTCCATAAATGGCATAAAAACCTTTGAAGAAGGAGGTGGCAGAGGTCCACAGAAGCTTCAGGATGGTCCAGATTTGAAGTTGCAGTTTTTGGTGGTTAAGTCTGTAACATAATGCAACAAGACATTCTGTTATTAAATTCTGTCTTTGCAAATCTAATGGGCCAGGACTGTGTTATGTTTCCTTCACCATCTATCAGCTCCACTATAAGACAGTGTCATATCTTTTATTACTAGTACTGGAAAATTCCTACAGTAGCTAATTTACCAGTGACATATAGACATTTAAACATGTCAGCTGCATTTTTTTTCTTCTTATATGCTGCTTGGAGTTTATATACAGATGGCATTTTTATGCTTATATCTAATAGCTATTAAATTTTCCTATGCCTTATTTCTTTTGAATGTCTCTTTACCAAGCCAGTCAGCTTTTCATCTCTGAAGCTAAAAATAAATGTTTATACAGAAATCAGAAGAGATTGAAATTATGGGTTGATTCACAAACAGAAAAAAGAAATTACACAGCTTTCATTAATTATTCCATGGATACTTTTGTTTGTGGGAGTGGTGCATTGAGCATCTGGTTTTTTCAGTCCTGAAGAAAGTTAAGTAGCTGAAAACACGAGATTAGAGAGAAACAAGCCAAAGTTGCACATTGCATTTAGTCATAGGAAATATCACTTCTTGTATTACACTGAAAGAGGGATTGCATATCCACAGCTGGAATTTTTGCTACCCTTTATTGTAGCAGCAGCAGCTGCCATTTTTCTATTCCATAGCATTAAACCAACCCATAATTTTGCAGCAAATTCTGCCAGAAATGTGCATGTGAATACTGATACTCTATACTGAACCAGGCCTCGAAATCTTTTTTCATTTTTGGCAGCAATGTTAAAGGAAATGGCATTTTCACATCAACATGGAAAAATAATGGTAAAATAACGTAATCTTGTGGCATTTTCAGGTACAAGGAGCAAGAAGGATGAGTAGTTCCCAAGAAAATTATGCTGCAGCCATAAGAAAAGGAAAGAGCACTGTACTTTGGGGCTTTCAGTGGTCCTGGAGTTGAAGATAATGTTCATTTTCAGAAAATGCATTTTTCTTACCTTTACTTGGTTACATGTGATAACGAGGTTAAAAGTGTGATAGATGAATGAGCTTCCAGAAGTAGAGTTGATGCAGCAGTATAGAAAGCTGCATTTCAGGAAGAAATTCCATGGAAGAGTTAAAAAAGAACAGTGTTTCACAAAGAATATTAGAAGCTAAGCTAGAAGCAGAATTCTGTATCTTAGTCTGTTTTTCACATTGAAAAAAAATGTATATTTGAGGTGAATGTGTCCCTCAGCCATCAGGTGTTCTTTTTTTACATATGTGTGACTTGCACATAGTGCAGTTTATTTATTCAATGCTCAACCTTCATCCAAATATAAGAGCATTGACTCCAAGAACGGAGAATTCTTGACTATCAGTACTGTACCTTGCTTTCTTAAGGAAAGTTCTTCCCTTTTGCTCCATTCATATAGATGCAGCACTGTTTCAGGCACCTAATGATTACTCTCACATATGCAGTTATGCCAAACAGATCTGAGATAAATCAGTCCTGCAGATGAACCTCACATTCAGGCAATTATTTGGTAGGTAACTTTTAGCAAAGAAACAGACCATCTTTCTGAAGAGACCTGGTAAATTGCAGAAAAGCTAAATCCAGCCAGCACAACTTATTAAGAGAAGCAGCCTACCATGTCAGTTCTGTAGTACCCGTTTATTTTGACACAACTGTTTTTCTCTCCATAACTGTCAGCAAGTTCATGTTCACCTGATATTTACTCATTATACAGTTGGCAGTTATTAGGCTATTTCTAAAGTCAGGTGGCTGTATCTCATCTTTCAGCTCGACTTAGTCCTCAATAATTGTCCTTTTTGTTTGTTAAACCCCTCACTTAGGAGATATTCACAACACTTGGTGATATGGCAAAGCTGCAGTGTGTTTTCACAGAGATTATTTTTTCTGTTGCTTGGAAAACAGTTAATTATTTGAATCTCAGTTGTGTAAATGGTATTTTCACATCAAATATGTTCGTATTTTTTATGCCAGCCAAGTAGAAACTGAATTTTTAATATTGGAGTTGAATGTCAGCAGGTGTACAGCAAAAAGAAGAGAAATCCAAAACAAATCAATTTATGATGTTTCATAAACTTATGTAATGCCACAGTTAACACCTGTCCCATTAGGAAGTAAGAAAGCAAAAAGTAGAATGCTTTTTGTCTGTTCTGTTATGAACTACAAGGACACAACATGATGGAAACAATATACACCAACTGCTTTGTGAACAGGAATACCTTGACTTCTCTAAAGTAGCAATGGTTATTTATTAGGCCTTGTTCCTTTGCTGTGATTGCAGCAGAAGAATTGTTCCTTGTCTACTCAGTCTGAAAATAGCATAGGCATTTGTTCGTAGTTAACAGAAAGATGATGTGGAATTTTTTTCTGAGTTCTTTTTCTCCCCCATGTCTGAGGTACCAGCTATGTACAAATTCCTACCATATATTCAGACCTCTAGAGAGGAGCAGTGAAACTCATGATAAGCCTTTTTATAATTCTTGGTTTACTTGTAGCCGTTTCTTTGATAAGTTCAGGCTATTCTGGACTTTAGAAGTATCAGTAGGTAAGCAGATACAGGCTTACAGAATAATTTAAGGTGGAAGGAACCTTATGAGGACAGCTGGTCTGATGACACTTATCCCCACATCGCATCATCATATGGAAATCACTGGGTCCGTTCTAGCAAAATGTCCTGTTATATTCAGAAATGCATTTGATAGAGCAATCACAGGTGTTTGGAATCTGGCACAGTAAATCATTCTGACAAAAGGTAGGAGCAGCTGTGATGTGTATTTTGTAAGAACATCCTAAGATATTTAGAAATAAAGTAGGAAATAACCTCAGCAACTTTTTGTCCTTTCAAATGACCTTTCAAAAATTATTTTGATGCTTATCCCTCCCAAACAGTACCTTTAACCTTTACTTCCTCTCCTTTTTTAATTGGATGATGAAGCTGTGTCATCAGTTTTCGGCTGAGTTACACGGAGCTTTTTCACTAAATAAAATGTGAAAAATCTTATCAGTTGTGTTGCAGTTATTCAGCAAGTTCTCTGTATGTGTCCAAGGACGCTCTTGTGAAAGTGTGCTGGAAAGAACATCTTTTCATCCCCATGGCTCTGGACTGGATGTATCCTGAGTCTGAGGTCTCCTCCAGAATGAACCATGCTGGCAATATGTAAGCTGATTTGAAGAAGCATATACTATGGGGCTCCAGACCCAGATCTTTCTGTGTTCCCTTTCCATGAAACCTGGTTTCACAAAGAGTGAAAGGAATTATATTGGTGCAATTCAGTATAGTTTCAAGACCTGCACAAGAAGCCAGGACCCTAAAATTGTTTCCAAGTCTCCTGTTTTACCTGTAGTTGTTATCAGTTCTAGATGGAAGAGCATCATAGATACTCTGTGGTCTTCTAGTGCCAAACTGGACTAAGGACAAGATAAAATTTCTGTGCTCTAAATTGTGTCAGACTCTCTGACACTGGCAAATCTGTCTCACGGCTTGTTGGACTGCTTGAAGGTTTCTGTAAACACCGAGCATGATTGTTGCCCATGCAGTAAGTCCATTGCATCACAGCTGGGATGTGCATACAGAGCAAGTTGTGTGTTCATCATGTTCATTGTCAGATGAATATTGTTGGGCAGATCTTGGGGCCTTTTGTGGCTGTGGACCTGGAAACTGGTCAGGTGGGTCTGTGTTCAAAGACAGGCTGAATGTCTGCTTTTCAGTGACCCACGCCCAAAGCAGGTATGTTGTGCCCAGAGGCTCTTTGATTCAAAAAATAGTGAAAAAAAAAAAAGAGTGATAATCACTTTAGAGCAAGAAAGAGTTACTATGTCTTTGCATTGAGGTATATTGAGAGTGTTGTATCAAGATTATACCGAGCATGATCTGAGATCCCAGACTCATACATTGTGTTCCTTCTCAGCCTTTGATTTGATAGTTACCCATCTGTTCAATATTTCATTAATCAACAGTGAAGTTGGAAAGTAATATTAGTCAGTACCAATCTTACAGGCAATGTTAGAAATCACAGGACTCAGCCATGGAATCAGGATGTCATTATTGTTTGTTTAATTTGGAACATAACAACCATTTAAATAGCATATGTAGCTGTGGGTATGCTTTCCTTCAGTGATCAACAACACACCATCATGTGTACATGGTAAATGTTAAATTCGAAATGTCTTGAATAATTCCTTGTAGATAGATTCTCTTTTTCAATCGTTGTAATCATAGGCTTAATTTGAAACTAGAGATAGAATTTTGAAGCAGCTATTTGTGGCAACTGAAAGTAATATGATCATATTATTTCTTGTTGAGCCTGAAGGTGCTACTGGCCATTGCTCTGAAATCTTTGTTTTTATTTGAAGAAGAAAATTACACTCAGAGGTCCTCCAGGGCATACTTTACTCAGCACTGGATGTTGATATGCTCATAAATGTGTAATCTACATTGTGATCTAGTAATATGTTAATGCCGAGTTCACAAGATTAATTGGGCCACATGCTGTCTTGTGGTTCTGCTAATATGTTTTTGAGTAGCATCAGCATTTTCATGCTTTTAATTTGCAAATGACCCTTGCATGGCAATACATTATGTAAGCAGACATCTCACAAGATGTTTTCAGGGTCCGTCATCCAGACTGTGCTGCAGATTTCCTGCATTTTGACCTGCCTCTGCAATTTGCCCGCAGTTGCTATAAACCTATTAAAGACCAACATTCACTGACCTTTAAAAACTGTCCTATTTAAAATAAAATACATAACTCAAGCAAATTTTAAAATAAATCCTCTGTTAAGGGGCATTTTTGACCATCTCTTACTTATACATATAAGAAACCATTTTCCATTTTATATCTGAATCACCAGACTTTATAATCCAGCACTTGATATAGTCTTCAACATTAAATTGCAGCATCTGGAAAAAGTAGCTGCTTGCTCCTGCTGTTAGTGTGAAGAGGTGGGGAAAAAAAATTAAAAACTAAGATACCTTATGTACATATTAAATATATAAAATATGAACTATGTAATTTTATTGGGGGGAAAAAAGTCTTCATAGGAGAAAACGAATTTTATTTGTTAATTGGATTTTTTTAAATCACAAAATCCAATTCAACATCATAAATTTATCCCAAAATACTTCAAGACAGACTTGATGTTAAAAACTAATATACTTTAGGCATAGGAGAACCTCATTAGCGTGTTGCTATTAAAGACAAAATAAAACCGCAAATGCCAGATTCACTAGTACACTCCAACTGCTTTGTGATGCTTTGGAGATTCAAACTAGCCATTAACTGGACTTAACTACCCAGTTAAGTCAATTTTATGTTAGTTTTGCACTGTGAAAGCAGAAAAACACATCCAAAATGTATTGATCCAACTGTTTTAAATGAGGTATTTCAGAAGTAAAGCCTTTACAACCAGCCTTAGCTGAGATTATCTTTGTCCACTGCAAAGGCAGTGGAAATACAATTCTGTTCTGCTTCTAATATTCTCTCATTCTGCTCCTGAGGAGTAAGAAGGGAACTTTCTCCTTGATTCCTGTGAAAAAATGGCCAGCTTAGTCGTGGAAAGCCTAAATCACATCTTTGTATGCATCCCAAATCCACTTTAGCCCTTTAATACAGGCACAAAACTCTAGAAGTAGGACCAAACACCAAAGCTTCAGCTTAGGAAGCACATTCTTGTTCAGTTACAGTGGATTCAGTGTTGGCTTTCCTTTTACAGTATTACTAAATCAGCAAACTCCCTTCACACTCTATCTCAGGCAGCAGAGTGTGGGTAACTCTCAGTAATAAGTCAGTGATGATTGTAAATATGCAATTCTCAGCCTAATATGCACTTTTTCTAAAAATTAATAATACACAGATCATATTCTAGTATGATACAGTATGATCTATTCTAAAGGTAGAGATTGTTTTCCTGACCTTTCAGGCAAGGCATTTGTGAGATGCAGGGGTTCATAACATGTCCCTTGATGTACCACATTAAATTACATCTTTATGCAGCAAATGGAACTGAATTTGAACCTTAAGTGTGATCAGCATTGCCTAACTCATACCTTGTTTATGTCTGCTACTGTCTTTGGCACTCACATTTGTCTAAAGATCAGACATGTTTCTGCTGAAATCTGTCACAGAGGGTTGTACTCACTAACTTCTTACTACAAGTCTTCAGTTTGGAATAAATCAGGCAAGGCAAGTACAGGGTGAGCAGGTAGCATCTGCCCTTGCTTTGTAAAGCTCCTCCACCTAACCAGGATGGGCAGCTCCACGTAATCCAAATACTCTTCCTTTAAGTTCTTTTACTTTCAATTTAATTTGGTTGCAAAAATTGATGACAATGAGTGAAAGCTAAGTCACAAGCTAAAGGTTTAGCATGTTATCTATGTTCTGCCTTCTTTCTACTTCTGTTGACTGCCTCTTTATTAGTTATGTACTGTCAAGTTTGGGCCCATCTTGGGTGGCTTTTTCTTGATGTATCAAGAAAATAACTTGTAATAGTGTAAAAACTTCATTAAAATGCACCAAATGCATGGTTACTTAATACCCAAATACTGGTTCCCACTGAAATTCCAACAGAAAATTACACAATTTATCCTGCCACAAAAACTTTGTGTACAGAAAGATTGCACCTTCCATCTTGATATGGAATGTCTTACTTTGCAAAGTTGTATAAATTAGTAAAAAACCATATGCACAATGTAATGCATGAAAATTTTGCTACTTCTATTCTGATTATCACAGCACATAAACTTCTAAGAATGTAGGATCTTCAGACCAGAAGGCTCATCAAATCTAATCACTTTCTCCATAATAATGTCATAAAATTGCTTTCATGATTTTATATATACTGGGAAGCTTCCTCTGCTCTGAAATTTGGTCCATACATTGACCACTTTGGTCCATATTTGACTACTTCCAGCACATACACTTCAAAAGAAATTTTTTTCAAGATTGACCTCTAATTTATGTGGTTCTCTTTATCTCCATATTATTAGTTGACAAAAACATAAAGTTCTTCCTAGATATGCGTGGTCTTCATGTGTCTGTCCTGTGTCATATCTGTATGTGTCCTAGGGGGAACTCATTTTCTCACATGAGCTTTCTGAAAATTCCCCTCTGTTAGAGTAGGTCTCTGCTTTGGATAACCCAGACCCCCTTTGTATCTAATCCAGTTCAAGAGAGTTTTGGGGTTTTTTTCCAAGCTGAAAAAGTCCAGATAAGCTATTGCCACTGCCTTGTACGCTGACAATTCTGACATTAATGCTTCTCTGTCTTTAGAAGTGTCTGTCCTGTTACAGCCAGGAATTGAATTTCCTTCTTTAAGGCTGCATCATATTGATGGATTATAATAATCTGATTATAAATAATATACAGAGGTCTTTTACTTCTTTGTTAAGTGTGCTTTCAGCTATTACCAGAAATTCTTGATACTAAAGTAAGTGTGTAACTTCGTTTTAAATGACAGGACTCAGAATAGGAAGGAAGACTTACTTTCAAATTGTTTCCCAAGGCTGTGTTAAAATTTCTGCCTTTGTTAAAACCTTTCCTGCATGTCCTGGGACAAGTCAGACTTTCTGTGTCTCTCTGGAACAGAGCAGCGTGATATTTTATATCAGAGCACCAGCACTGATGTAAAATCAGTAAAAACTCAGGCATAGGGATGATTGATACCACAAAATGAGCACAATTAGTATTCTTCAAAAATAATTTCTTTTAGCTGTGAATTAAGGTTATTACCATAAGGTTCAATTATTACATAACTCACCAAGCAAATCATCAAAGATATGAGTATAATCATTTGAGCCATACAACATAATATCTGTTCTGCATGCATGATTTATCTTTCTTATGCTGTTTCTTCCTGGTCTCCATGCTGAAAAGAGTTCCTTGAAAAAAGGCTCTGTTTGTATATTATCATCATGGTTAACATGGGGATAAATGCCTGTAGGAAGAATGACTGCCATGAATAAAGGTATGAAAATTAACATATAAATAAAATAAAGTAAAATAAAGAAAATAAGTTTTAAAATGGAAATTACCCCTGCATGCTGGAAGCAAAACTCAAGAGTCCCAAGCTGAAGGAAGCAAATGATGCACCTTCTCAAATTCCAAAAGAAGTGTCAGATGGAATGACAGGATGACTCTACCACTAGCAAAAACTTTTAATAGAGTTATTGAATCAGAATGGTTGTGTGTGAGTGGAAAATATTGAATGTAGCCCCTGTCTTCAAGAAAAAAAAAACCCATGGGCAACTGTTGCCTTAGATAATCCTACTTTTATTCAAGACCTTAGAGCATTTTTTTACTAAAATAAATCGGAAAAGAGATTAAAGGTAAATCATATGAAAGTAGATTTTCCAAGTCTGGTCATGCTAAATTAATAGGATATTTTTGTGTAATAGTATAAATGATCTTCTACGCAGCAGGAGTGTAATTGGTCAATCTGTCTGGTATTCAGTAAGACAACAGGTGCAGTACCATTTGGATGTATATTACTTAAACTGGGCAGGATGGCAATTATTTCAGAAATGGAATCACACAAAGTGATCAAAGGAGAGATGGCAATGATTAGTTATATTAGTGGCAAAACCCTTTTTTTGACATAGAAGCTTCTGAAGTATTGCTCTAAAGACTGATCTGCCATTACTCATCGTGTCGCAGAAAAACCCAGAAGTGTGCTAATGAAGTTTACTGATGGGTAGGAAGCATTATAAATATTCTGGAGGTCAGGGAAATGAGGATGAAGTGGGGACAATAGTAATGGGAAGGAGATGGTGGAGTTTAATAGTAGAAAAAGGCAATATTCTCAAAGGCAAAATTCTCATACAGAATGCCTTTTAGCATGCACAGTATGCATAGTAATTGCTGTCTGGGAGACCAAGACGTGGCATGGCATGCTGGTTGGCAGTGTTGTTCTTTGATATGTGGGTTCTTAGAGGTTATAATCACAGTTCCTGCAGTCCTGGATCTTCACTCAGACATGAAGGTTTCACAGTGATGAGGAGAAGGCATAACTGGTTCATTGAAGCAAGTTGCACTGATTCCATTTTTGTTTATTTAGTTGGCATGCAGTCTTCCTCCAGATAGTCTCTCCTGTTTCTCCTAGCTGTATGTACAGTCTTGTGCTAATCTAAAGCTAAGTTAAAGGTAGATACTTTGATAGCAGAAAATAATCATAGATCTCTGTGTGCTTTGCAGTATTTAGATTACTCCTTTGAACTGCTTGGAATCATTACAACACAATGCAAACAAGAATAGAATAAATCACTGAGTTGTACTCAAAACATGTTGTGTGATCAAAATAGCTTTGCATTAAAACAGCAGAGGTTTTTGCTAGCATTTTTTATGTGACGAATAAGCAACTAATTAAATATTGCAAATTATATAGAGCATACCTTTAATAGCTGAGAGGCATTTCTCCAATGTTTAGCTCCTTACAGACTGTTCAAAATTATGCTTTCAAGACCAATCTTCATTATATACATAGGAGTGATTTATTGTTCCTTGGCTTATGTCTGTGTAAATTACATTCTTAGTAAACATACTGTCATGAAAATGGCAGAAAAAAGACACGGAGGAATTCTAGTGGCTGGTATTGAAGTTGAAAGTGTCCTCCTTAGATTATTTTGCAATCATCTCCTTAGAATAGAGGCACTCTTCCAAGATAGAAGAAAAAAGGGGGGAAAAAACTTGAAAAATCTTCAAACAGTCTCTCTGCTTACTTAAACTGCCATTGCTGTTTTTGTAGGAACAGAACACAGACAAATGCTATCACTGTATTGTGGGTGCTAACAGAGACAATAGCAAACTCATTTCCCTTGCTTTAGTGTCAGTTCTTATTTATTGCAGATACACAGATTACAGTCTTAATTATCGCTTTTTTCCTGCCCCTCAGGGGTGTGTATGTATATAATTGTTGTCATTAGTACCCACTTCTTCCTGTTCTTCCCCCAGGTTTATCAATAGCTCTCTACCTAAATGTGACGTTTTTTGATTGGTAGTTACTCACGACACTTTAGGATATATTTTATCCCTTCTTTGTGTGTGTTGAATAGCATGGTAGGGTGAATTGAATCTTGACATTTGAATCTTGACAAGTGAAATAGGCTTGTTTTCTTTTCAAATCCCTGAAGTTGTTTAGTGAAATGCTGCAGTCTAGGCTTTCTTTTATTGATATATAAATAGAAAGATTAGTTTTGAAAGCACAATGGCTGCTTACAGACTACAAAACGGTGGAAAAAAGGGACAAGCATACCTTGATTCAGTAACAGTTTTCTGGGGTGGGGGTTGTGTACAGGAGGGGAGAAAGGAGGGAGGGAAAGATTCAGAGATGAAAGGAGATGACTCTCAGCCTGTATCTGCATCAGTGAAGTGTGTTGAATGGAAGGTGTGGTAAGAAAGGTCAGTCCTTGCAGTTCATTTAAAACTTACCTGAATTGTATTTGCATCTGATTCAGAAGAGTGATTGGATTGGAAGTTCCATATCTATACATCACCTTCAGCCTATTATTCTATGTATGCTGATTTATTCTTTTCAACTTTCTTTCATCCTAAGTTACTTTTATTCCTTTGAATTCCCTTAGTTCTTTGTGATCTGTGGTGCTCAGGTCTAGTAATGGAGATAGCTACAGTATTCAAAAAGACTATATGAAAACTTCAAAAGATAACTAATTTCTGAGGTTGCTTGTACCTGTACTGCTTGTAACTTACTGCTGCTTTTATAGAGTGGGTTCTCTGCTCTTATTGACCCAAATACTCCCAAGTTAAAGGGGGGAGAGTTTATTGAATTTACTTGTCAATTATATAAGTATTCTAGCCAAAAAAAGCAAAATCATAGAATTGTAAAATGGCTTGGGTTGGAAAGGACCTTAAAAATTATCTTATTCTAATGCTCCTGCTGTGGGCAGGGACACCTTCCACTGGACCACGTTGCTCAGAGCCCCATTCAGCCTGACCTTGAACACTGCCATGGATGGGGCATCCACAGCTTCTGCAGGCAACATATTTCAGGGCTTCACCACCCTTAAGTGGGGAATTTTTTCCTAACATCTAATCTATATATATTTTCTTTCATTTTTTAGCCATTACCCCTTTTCCTATCACTACATGCTCCAGCTGTCTGTACCCCACCTAGGTACTGGAAGGCTGCAATGAGATCTCCCTAGAGCCTTCTCTACTCAGAACAGCCCCAGCTCTCTCAGCCTGTCTTCATAGGAGAGGTGCTCCAGCCTTCTCATCATCTTTGTGGCCCTCCTCTGGATTCACTTTACAGGTCCTTCTTATACTGGGGACCCCAGAGCTGGGGACCCTGGAATGGTGCTCTATTGCTGGGTTATGGGACTTTAAGCCTCATGACTTGCCCAGTGAAATGTAGTGATTATTTTCAAATGCTGAGTGTTGCTGCATTCACAAAACTGAGATACAGCATCCCTTAAAGACTGAAATTTGGCAGGAGCCTTGTACACCAAACCATCACAGTTGTACTCATTTGTCAAGGAAATATATTTTGGTGCTATCTGAAACAGGCAAAATTATTTTTTTTTCAGCACAACAGTTCTATACTGTTCAATTAGCTTTATCTACCTAATGGTTCATCCATCACAGACACACAAACATTCCCACAATTTATACACAGCCTAAACACAGCATGCATGAGTAGGACTTTACTAGCAAGAGCTTTTTGCAATTTTTCCAGCTTTCAACTAGCTGCCAAGCATCTTAGAAAGCTACAGAATCCCAGGAACTTTAGAAACACCTAAAGATAAAAGAGAAATGTGTTTACACTAGAAGAGGCCTCTGATGAGAAACTTTATCTATGTCACTCTCTACCGCAAATCTGTGGCCAATCCAATCAGCACAGCTTCAATGTACACCCTTCTTGGGATAAAGCAGTGAGCTGATAGACAGTACAGTTCCACCTTCACAGCAAATCAAGAAGATTTTTTGTTTATATTTATACTGACACAAATCACCTCTGAAAGTCTTAAAATAATACCATGGCTCTGATTGTGCCATTCTTTGAGGATACAATCAGTTAAGTCATAAAGTTTCCAAAATTTCTGAACAATAAATAAGTGCTTTTGACTTATCTATTGCAGTGACAGATGCATAAATTAGCCTTTCTGGAATGTAAAACTTCCTTCAGAACTTTCTGTGCACTTCTCACCAAGACTTTGGGTTTGTAAATCACATGTTCTAAAGGAATATGAGAGAGTATGTGGAAAAATTTGTTCGATTCCTAAATGCTCTTAAAAGAATTGATAAGTGGGATGAATGAATAATTTAGTATTGTAAGAGAAGTTCAAGAACCTATACCTATTATAACAGCAAATTTTCTCATAAAGGATTTGAGGTACAGACTCCTGAGATGTGGCAAGCATTTACACACATAGGTCCCACTCATATAGTTAGTTACCAATGCAAGATTTTCACTCTTTATCCCCAGATGTCAATGGCAGAGCAGATTCAAATATTTTTAATAGACTTTTGTGAAGGAAGAAAAAATTTACAATTCAGCCATGTCCAAGAGCACATTTAAGTTTATGGAATTAATTAGTTTCAGTGGGAAAGGTTTTAAAAAGAAGCCATATGCATCATCAAATTAAACATATAATGGTAAAGTCAGTTAACTGTCTATTTGCATATAATGTGAGTTTATAGTTGGAAAAGGTTGTTTAAGAGGTTATATAACAGAAATACAGAAAGCCTTGTTATAATTTGTTGCCCTGTACCATTAGTCTGGTAATGCAGAAAGATACATGTACACTGATCTGTATTAGACATACATATGAAAATAATTTGACAGATCAGAAAAGAAAGACATTTTTTAGCTGTGATCTAGACTGCCAAAAATACCTCTGTTTATTCAGTTCGCTTCCATATTTAATTGCCTACCTAGTCATCTGTGGACATAATGTTGGCAGACTCTGTATAATATGATAGAGTCTCATTTTAGACGTATAATGAACTTCAGTTTCATAAGTGGAGCTTATATTAGGTGACATTTTCCATGTTGAGAAAATTGCATTTCTTTGAGAAGAAGCTTTAAGGCAAAAGATTAGAAATCTAAGTTAGTTCTGTCAGTTTTAGCAAAACATGTGCAATGGCTCACAGTTAGAAAGTAAGCTGAATGTTTTGATGGTAGATTCCCTCATACTAGGCTGAAAAGACATTATCAGTAAGTATTCTATGATTTCTTGAACTCCCATGAATTCTGTCGATTATACCTCAAAAGACTGGCACAGGTAGAGTCAAGAGCTTCTTGAATGACTCAGGAAATAAGACATGCTCTTGTTGTGCTGTTTAAATTAGGCAAAAAACAAATCCCAGAAATCTGTGTTAATTAGGATCCACTAGTCTGTTCTTCATAAATTTCATCTCAGCATTGAGAGTGCAAATGTTGAAACAAATTTTAGGCATCATTCAGAGATAGGAGCATTTCAAGCAGAACCTTCAAACTGGATGTTTTATTCACAGTTGTCTTTGTCTCTTCTGAAGACCATTCTCACAGAAGTTAAAGGTCTCTTGATTAGAGCATATCACTCAGAAGAGCATGAAAATGCCAGGGATTTAATTATTGCTGTTCTGTTGCGACAGCAATTGTTGTATATTTATTTCTCTTTTAAAAGTAGGGCAAGGAGAAAAAACCAAGTAAGTGCATGCAATGTGCTCAATGTTTTTCTCCTTCTTATGAAGCTACAGAAAAGGCCTGACTAAGACAACCTATGTTGGTTTCTCCAGCTTGTTGTAGCATGATCAGGGCAAGGAAGTTTATGGAGAGGAAGGGCCATCCAAAGCCCAGGTAAAATAATTGCAGTGATTTTTGTGATGCACAGAGCAAACCTCACCACAGAATCCCAAAGATTCTGGTGAGAACACTGTAGTTTTTGTATTTGAAGTCTGCTTGGCTGACCCTAGGGGCCAATTCAAAAGGCAAACAAAAGCAGCTCTGAATAGTTTACAGAAAACCTTGTTATATCTACCTCCACCACAGATACAAACCAGATTTTACAATACCTTGACACTTAGAGACTTCACTTTTGACACAAGTAAGAAAGCATTCCCTATATGTTTATTAGCTTTTCAAATGAACGTCAGGCTCTCCCATTTTCCTCTGTCTATGGAAAATTTGATGCCCTGAGGATGGAGTGGATCTTATGTCATTCTAGACACTCCCAAGGGAAGAAGCCCCTTCCTCTTCTTGCTATGGTAATGCTGAGCCATTGGAACACACTAATTACATGTGAGAGCTACCAACATGTGCTTGTGCCTCTTTGATTTTCTTTGAAAGTCATATTGTCTTTCCATTTACCTGGAAAAGTTAACAGTGTCAAGTGTTGCTACTTAGAATTTGGAAAGAAATAAATTTTCTTGTCATGCAAGTTTCTGTCTTGGTTTCCTCCTGTAAAATCCATCCATTGTCGTTAGACCAGTTCAGAAACACAAAAGGCTTTCAAGTGGCTTCTCAAGATTCTGTGTTGCAGTCAATCTCATAACAAAGTGCAAGAATTCAGTTTAGAATAAAATAGTGAAAGAATTCAACCTAGAAGGGCCAAATGAGCATCTGAGTTGTAAACCTCTAAACTGCTCATAATTTGATCAGTCTTCATCCAAAAGAGAATAATGAAGGGGGAGAGAAATTTCAGAGTCAGGCACAGAATAAGGGAGCAGGGACTGAAACACTGGTCATTGACCATTAAAGGAAAAACTTACTTAAAAATAGGTACAGTAAAAGTAAACAAATAAATTAAGTGTAAATTGTAGCAGTAATTTCTATTCTCCATAAGTCTGCTAATACGAGCATAACGGGAACAGTTTTTAAATTAAGTTGCATTTAAAAGAGAAGGGAAAGCATAATCATACTATGAAACTGATTATACTATGAAACAGGTGCTGCTTGAGCTAAGATTACAGTAAGATTCAAAGATGCACTGGACATCTTTGTGGACTTGTAGAATATTTAGAGGTAAACCTGTTAAAATTCAGGTGTAAATACTGTTAAAATAAGCATTTTGGAAGGCATGTAAAACTTGACATTTCAAAATCTAGAATATTCTCTTGCCAATAGGGGATTGCAAACAGTTTTTTTCCACATTTTCATTTCATGGTATCTCTTACACTTTCCCTAAAACATCCAGAAGTTTATGGAAGCAGGATATAAGAACAGTTGGGCTCAGGTCTAATCCAACATGGCAATTCTTACATTATGATTAATGAGGTTCCCTTTATCAACAGCTGTGATTCTGACCTTTGTGGCTCTGCTGCTTATCTCCTGATTTATACATCTTCATAACCTGCATCTCATTTAGAATTAAATAAAAATCTAAATAACTTCCATGCAATTACTATAGCCTTTTCAAATATTTGCTCATTCAAATAATTTATTCACAGAATCTCAGATAGTACATCACCAGTGCTCTTCTAAAGTATAATACTACTATTAAGATTGGTTTTTTACATGCAGGCATTCATTATGGTATGTAGGAGAGAAATAGTATGCTGAAACCAACCTCTCTGCATCTAAAACTTGGAGACCCAGTGTTAGAAATGCACATCTCTTTTATTTAATATTGTGACATGGTCAGATATATTCAGAGATTTCTTTCCTGGTTTGTAATGTTAGTGTGATTCAGGACATGTTAGCTTGATGTGTTATAAATGAGCCAGTTTATCTTTAGTTTAGCCTGTGATCAGTGGGGAGAGCCAGCTTTTCCTTTGGGAGCTGAATGCAAAATAACTGAAGCAGATTGAATTTGGCAATGACTAATGAAGTCTTGTGAAGGAGTCAGGAGTCAGTGGGTTACTACATAGGATGGATTGAGAAGACAGTAACAGCAGCCTCTTTGTTGAGTTTATGCTGTCTTTTTTCCTTTTTTTTTTTTTTTTTTGGCATAATCAGTGCTTCTGTGAAGAAAATCTCAAAAAAATTTAAAATTCCTGATGTATGTCTCTGAAACACAGACATCTGCACGCACATTTGTTACAGTGGAGCTAATTCTAGGCTTCCATGTTTAATGAGCCAGCATGGTTGCCTAAAGGTGTTCTACATGTTAATAATTTTAATCAGTCACACAGAATTTATGGAGCTAGAATTTCAATTGAAATTAGCACAAGTTAAAACCTCAGTCATTTATTTCTCTGAGAGCTCCCCCTACTTCACCAGTCTGATGATGTGCCCTGTTGTCACAGAATCTGGCACAATAAATCAGTTGTTCCACAGACGCCACTGAGCAGCCTGGTGTGGGACTTGCACACAGAGCATAACTACTGGGAGCAAAAGGCACTGCAGTTGGGTTTGCATTTGCTGTATGTGTAAAATCCGTGGGCACAGAGCAAAAGCTGAAGGAGTATAAGGAGAAGGAGTATGCCAGCCTGGCCGAAAGGTACTGGGAAAGGGGCAGGGACAATGCCAGCCAAGCCCCTGCCTCCAGGCTGACAGCTGACCCAGGTCAGGAATCACTGCAAACTGCTTCTGCCTTAAGCCCGTGATTAGATGACTCGAATGGCTGCCTAAGCTCAGCTGTGTGCAAAGCAGGGTGAAGGAAGTCAGGCAGTAGGGAGGGAAGCACGCCTGCCTTATGCAGCCTTATGCAATCTTTGGAGAATTTTGCTGGGCTTTTTTAGTGCTGCGGGTAGCACTGATGCAAAGTTACAGCCCTGACCACAGTTCTTGGAAATTTTTCAGCAATGCTACACAAAACTGCTGTGGTGTTACACTATTTTTGTTCCTGAAGTACTTGTTGAAGCCTTTTGTTAAACAAAGTCTTTAAGACTTGTCTTTTTTTAGGCGACTTCTTTTTTTAGGCTCACAATACTTTGGGGATTTTGACTGAAACATTGTGAGGCAAACTGATTCAAGCTCTCTGCAGTCTAACTGTCCCAGCCTGTGTGCACAGAGTGCAACAAGATTTGTGTTTTCCACCTCATTAAACTGACAGCAGAAATTAGTTTGTGGTATTAAAGACTAAAAAGTTAAATTACAGCTACACATGTCCTTTATGCAATGGTGTGTGTGAAAGATGTTTGATTTTAATGTTTGCTATAATGGAGAATTTAAATTGCGATGTTTGTCAAATCTCTAATCTTTGTTTCAGAGTGGAATATTAATTATGCTTTTAACTACTAGAGGTAAATAAAATGAGCATCCACTGCCTGCCTAAGGGTAAATTGCAGATTACTGACAACGTGACGTGGCGTACTAAATGTCAGTTTTGTCAAACAAATTTAGAGGAACAGTTAAACTATTAGCTTCCTGTTGTTACAGGGGTGTTTTTTTGCAATGAATGACTGTTCCTAGCAGCAGGAGCACTGTACCATATGGAACACTAACAGAGCTAAATCGAATAAGCGCGATGAATGAGGAGATAGCACTACAGACGCACTCAATTAGTTTATAACTGTCTATTAACTTCTGTTGGTGGTTTTGAATAAACAATAGATTAACCATTACACCCCTTCTCTTTCTTTATGAAACCAGTAGAAAGACAGTACAATGAGGGCAGTTTCTTTATTTTTACCTCCTGCTTCTTAATAACTTGTGTGGTATTGGCAGTACCTGCAAGTAACAAATGCATTAGATCCAAGAAGCAAATCAAAATAGTCACATATGGCTATGCATGCAAAATAGTTCTTCAAGTTACCAGGAGTTCTCTGCCTGATTTTTTTTAGGACCTGGTTTATTGGCAGGGAAGCACTAGTATGGCATGTGAACCTAAGCCAGTCATTGCAATTTATTTGGCAGTTAAAGGCAAAGTGTTGTGATCAGTGCAGAAATAAAATATTCTGAATGTGTCTGGTAGTCTGTCTGTGCCCCAAACTACTTTGAGACCTGAACTACTTGGAGCAGGTAAGAAGTGATGCATTAATGTGCCCCTCACTGCTAGAGTCATTGGAGTCAGATTATTTCCTTCTAGTTTAAATCCTAAATAAATAAACATAGTATTTTACTATCCCTGGCTTCCATTGTAAGGTATTGGAGAGAGATGGGAACCTCCAGAGGGTACTGAGCTTACGTCTTACATACTGTGATATTTTTGCCTGTTATTTAATTTAAAATTGTTAGCAAAAAATACCTAAAGACCACTCAAGCTATTTCATGTCACACTTTCACATTGGATGTTCGAACACCTAATGAGTGAAGATCTTGCCACTGCTGAACTTGAAATCCAAAATACCAAGCAGAAAAGGTGGGCAGGGTAAGTAAAGAGAGGGACACTAGATGGAGGGGATAAAATAATGAATACAGCAAGACATGATTAACTCCCACTCTGTCAGTGAGAGTGATCAATGACTGCCATAAGCCTTGTCATCATGTGATGGCTTAAAGCTCAGTACTTTCAGACATAATCCTGAATCAAGCTTAAGTTGCAAACTTCTCTTTAAATTCTTAGCTAAGTTGAAAATCCATAAGTTTGTTTTGAATCATTGTCCCAGTGCAGCGCTGAGGGACACTGCCCATCTGTTGGATCATCTTAAATGAGGAATTTACAGATACTTGGAGACACTTTTAAATTTCATCCAATTTTTAGCCTTCTTGCTGTTTAGCAATTAGTGCTACTTACTTCATTATACCAACAGGAGAGGTAGCTGGGAGATGTTGGGAAGCAGGTGCTGTGGACCCAGAGGAGATCTGGGAACACAGTACTTGGGGAACACAGGACATTAATTCATAGAAAACTTGTATCCATTACATGTACTGCACATAAATAGAGTTGTTTCAAAATGCAAAGCTTCCATTTCCTGGACCAACCCTCCATTTAGGTGATAACATTCATCCTGCTGAAATCCTTTCAACTGTCGGCTGAATGGAACAGTCTTCTCCATCTTCTGTGGAAAGAATAACACTGCTGTCAGCCTACTGCTAACTTCCTTCCAAGATCCATATTACTGATCAGTGAAGTAGTTTTTGTCTGTCCCCATACCATACATATTTCACACGGGATGATGTAAGTTTTAATTAGCAAAACTCCATTAAATATTTAAAACTCCTCAGGTGAAAGGAGTGATATTAGCAAAGTGGAAAAATAGCATGAGAGTCTTTTATTGTGTAGGAATACGAACCTCATAGATCCTAGTGGAAAAAAAATAAAGAATTGGCAGAGACAAATTCAGGCTGGGACTGCAGAGGGGCGGTAAGTTGTCCTTGTCAGATTCAAGCCACAATATTAATGCATTCCTATCTGTAGATCTTTTGACATGCAGTACATAATTTTCCAAGTTATGCAAACATTTCTATCTGCTTCTGACAGTCTTTTTTTCAGTTTTACCTGCGCATGGCAATAATTCATAAACTTTACCTAATTTCTGAAATCAGCTGTCAGAGTAGAGAAAATACTGGTTTATTGCCATTTTAAATTCTACCCAGACTTATGTCCAAGTGTTCAATCTAGGTGCCTGTGTATCTTCTTCAGCTTGCATTTCTGAGTCTGGATTTTGAGAAAGCTCTTGTTTATCTAGCTTCTTGCTACCATAACTTCTCATCTAAATTCAACTAGAGTCTCCTCACCTGTAGTTCACCTGTGCCAAAATACTACTTCAATGCCACTGCCCACTCTTACTGTTATTTATAGTGTTGCAATGTTTTAAAGGAGGGTACTGTTTAAATAGTGAACATGTGTCCCTAATGAATTGCACAGATGTCCACTCATCTGTTTTCAAGTTGCTTGTTTCCTTGCTGTTGAGGAAACCATCACAGTACTATTTTTTATCCAGTGTTTGTAAGCTTAAAGATGACTAATGACTGTTAAAAATTACCCCCTGATGGAGGGTAATGTCATTCCATGCAGTGACTTGCATGAAACCACATTACCCTCGGTCGGGGGGTAATTTTTAATTACTATAATGCTCTTGCAAGTACCCATGGTGCAGCACTGAGGTCATCTTTTCACTGAGAGGATTCCATTACTTAGTTTACTATGTGACTGAGTTTAATGGATGTACAAGAGCTCCTGCTTTTGCATTTGGTCTCAAAGAAGTAAAAGTTAGCAAGTGGAAGCCTGGCAACCTCTTGAAAGGGCACTTCTTTCTCCAAGGGCAGGAGTGGAATGTGCTGTTCTGAATTCCTTGTTCACGTAATTGTCTACTGAAGTCGGCTCTAAGGAGTATCGTAATTTCCCTTGGAAGACACTCCTTTTTAACAAGTTGTCTAGATAGACTTGTAAGCATCAATCTATTCAAAACATTTGTTTGACATCTGATCCTAAGGTACTTATAATTTGAATCACACTGTATGTTAAAGAGAAATTACTGTGATGTAGTTAATGAATGTGGGAAATTTGCCGTTGTGTGTTCATATTTCTTTAGGTCTGGAAAATAGTCACAACATTACAGATATTTTCAGGTACTTTTGTATTGTTACATAGCTATATATTCTATTATGGCTTACTTACCCTGTTTCATTAGAAAATATACCAACACTTGTGCCAAAACATGAAAAGAATGTGTTCCACAGTAAATGCTATACTATTTTAGAAGCATTCCTGCTCACTGCTTTTTATTTTTAATGCAAAGAAAGATTTGGCATGTTCTCCAGGAGGATAAAATAGCCACATATTCCCAAATATTATTGACTGGTAGTATTGCCTTGCAATTTAATCTCCTGCTAACTTCTCTCTCCCTCTAATTTCTGCTAATGGGGCTCCTACCCAGACATGTCTCTTGACCTAACCTACAGTTTATTACAGGCACTAAGTTACTCCCTCTCAAGTACCCACTCCCAAACCATGAAGAGCTTTGACAGCGAATTCTGTGCTATATTATTCAATAAAATCTCAGAAAGGATATTATTAACCATTACATTCTTCAGGGGTGCATAATCATTTTGATGGAACTCAGTTCTAAGTTTCGCTAAGGAGGTATGCTTTGTTTGTTAACAAATTATGATGAGGTTTTTTTGTTGAATTTTTTTTTTTAAATGAAGAGCAAGCAGTTTGCTTTGCAACTGTCACAGTTTGTATCCTTTCTCTGTAAATGATGAGTTGAAGAGTTAATTTTAGCACTAACACATTATAGCTTAGAAACTTCACCACTGTCTGTTATTGCAAAGGAATAGTTTGTTATTTTCAACACAAAAGCCTGTTAGTTCTGTTTCTGGCCTCAGGGCCACCTCACTTCAGACAGTTCTCTGTATCTATAAATCTCAGTGTACTTACTATATTACATCAGTACTGTAAACTGTAGTACTTCAGTATATTTGAAGTACTGGACTGTGTATTGTAAAAACAGCAGCTATCATTACTCTTAAAATTGCAGATTCTAACTGACTGATGTTTTTAATGATACAGTAATTTTTTAGTTGTTTGAGGTTGCTGCCTTTTGAAGATCAGCACAGTACCTAGCAGCTCTCTTTTTTACATATAGTATTTTTTGTGCTGCATTATTTCATCAGGGGAAGGGCTATGACTATTTTCTGCTTTGACTCTGCTCAAAGGAACTTTACCATGCAAGTTCTGTTTAGAAGTTTCAGGTTTTTCCAAGGATAAAAGTCATTGTTCTGTCTTTGAAAGCGTATTTTCATAGAATTTAGAATTAGATTTGAGTACAAGGCATTCATTTTTCCTTTGTGTATCTGTGACAGAGGTATAGACTTAGAGGTAGTGCGGTTCCATGCAAAATTTGATTCCTCAGTCTTTGGATTATCATTCTGCTTGTGGGTGGCAAAGCTCTGAGTGAAAATCCTGTATTATATGCAATCATTAATTAAAATTCTTTTCAAATGTTAAAGTTATTGTGGCTGGAAAACCAATTGTATTTTTCAGATGAAATTGTATTAGAAAGATTTAGAGAAGCTTTCCTTGACACCTTTCTTACGTCTTTTAATTAAGAAAGCCTTTGGTGTTAATAGGTTCAAGTTTGCCAGAATTAAAAATGAAGGTATCTAAATATTTGAAATGTTCTTACCTAAAGCCACCATGGTATGCAGCTGTATCAGCTGCCCTTTCCAGCATGCTGTAAAGAGCCCCTAAAGTGGATTAATCAGCCTTCCTTGCCATACAGGCCTCACATTAAAATCTTCCTTATGAGCCACTGAATATTGCACAAAAGGCCCCAACACACATACCTGCTAAAAGAGAAGTAGGAGCTGGACAACTTCATTAGCATTTTATACAGGGGACAGATGACAGTTTCTCCCAGAAGTCACATTCTGCTGTGTGGGATAAAATTGGATTGAGCGTGCAGCTGCATCTTGGGCTGACCAAACAGTATCAGCCACACAAGGTCTCAGCTGGAGCGCTTCTCCTCTGGTTGTGCCTTTGGATTAGCAGCAGTCCATCTGCCACCACTGCCAATTAAATGATATACCCATGGCTTGGGAGAGCACTGAATGGTTTACAAGCGACATGCTGCTAAGGATCCACTCTTTAGTGCTTTCCACAGTGAGCACAGAGCCCTTATGCATTAGTGCATTTCCAAAAATGCTCCAGGTGTATCCTCATGCATCCCAGTAGTTATTCTACCTGCCCTAAGAGGATGGCCCAATTTCAGCAGCCCCTTAGGAGAAATTTTGTTACATGACTGAATATTGCCTATTTTAAGCTTTTAGTCAGCGACATTCACTGAGACAGATTACTTCTTGTGGAAGCAAAGGAAGATAGGCTCCTAAAAGACTGATTAAAACTCTCTGCATTGGATATTTTGAACTGCTGAGGTATACTGAATATTACAGAAGTCTTGAAGGAGGGAATCCCTTGAAAAAGTGAAAGGCACGTGTTAGAGTGTAGGTAGTGCAGAAAAAGTTATGTGCAAGTTTGTGAATGCTCAGTTCCAGCACTAGCAAGTATGTTCTACAGGCTACTGCTTGTATTAGGACACAAAGAGGCAAAAATTACCTATTCAAGTGAGGGCTGTGGATCAAAAGTCAGTGTAAGCAGGTAACTCTGTCTTTCACAGAGGGCGTTATATTCAGGAACTGAAGAAGTACCTGCCACTGCAGGACTTACACAGGAGCTAGGTCAGGATGCTTATCTGTTTACCACAACATCTGGATTAACACGATAGAATTTCTCATCAGCAGAAAGCCTTTTGTTCTTTTGTATCCCACTGCTGGAGATCAGCAAAGCAGTGAATGAGTTATATTAGGTTAAGGCTGTCAAAACCTTTCCTTTTGATTCTGCAGTACACCACTGCATCTATTTAATTATATGCTTACATATCAACATGCATTTATATAATAGATACAATATATACAATACATTTACATATACCTAATTAGAAAATATGCTAAAGATCCCTTTAAAATATGCTAAACATCCCTTTTAAGGGATGTTTCAGAGAACTTTAAATTATTTATTTTGATGACATTTTATGTCCTTATACTGATAAAGCCAAATCATAGAATGGTTTGAGTTGGAAGGGACGTTAAATATCTCTAGTTCAAAACTCCTGCCATGGTCAGGCATACCTTCCACTAGATCAGGTTGCTCAAAGCCCCATCCAGCCTGGCCTCACAGGCTTGCTTCTTTTGCTGTATACCCAGGAGACAATTTGCCCTCAAATGCCTTAGTTTCTGGCCAGTGAGAGAGAGATCTGTATAAAGACCTAAATACCTTAAAGGAAATATATCTCCTGTATTTAAAACTGTCACAGTTGCTATTGCTTTCTATAAACTTGAGCCTATGCAAGCACAGAACTAATTTGTTAGATGCTGTAGACATCCAGGGATATGCTTCCTCCACTGAGATTTGCAAGACAAATTTTCTAACCCCATAGCGCAAGTAACAAGATATTTCACCTAGAAGACACCTGTTCCATACCCAGGTCAGCCTCAGGTAGTGATGCACTGTGGGACTAGGGATTTTCTCTTTGTGTAAGGAAATGCTTATGTGGCAGATAGATTTCTAAAGAAAGACATTTGCCTGGCCATGCTTAAGGACTTTGAGAATATTGTAGCAAACCTTATAGACAGAGGCTAATGTATCTTAACAGACACATCTGCCATACATCTCTGTAATTCCTCATATTCCATGCTTACAACACCTCAGAAAATATGGTAAAAATTTGGTGTGGGCAAAACCATCCCAAAATAAATTTGCATTAGTTTAACACTTGTTTGGTTTGTGAAAGCAGAGGGATTCTGGACACCTACAGTGCAAACTATGCCTGGGAGTTTGAGGCTCTACTTAAACCTGACAGCTATGGGATAAGAAGGTGTTTTCTTTCATCATTAGCCAGCCTTTTCTAAAATGGTAATTAGTTTCAGGAAGAGAATTTCAAAATCTGTCATGGATGTGTTCCTGTGAAAAGCTTTCATGTTTGTGTTGTCTGGCACTACACATCGCACAACTACCTCCTCCTGAGTAGGTCCCGGTTTAGTTTTTTAATTCAGATCATAGGATAATATGATGGGGGCAAAGAGGAAAAAGAAAAGCTGTAGAAACAAAGGGGAGTTGCAATGTTAAATGCAAAATATATGTTTTACAATATGTTATAAATAGGGTATTCTTCTACCTTATGCAGTATCTTTAATATGCATTTGCACACTACTGTGGAGAAAATAGTCTGCCCAATATGATATACACACCTTTAATTCATCTACATAGGTTCCTTTAAAATTTTAGCTTTTGAAACAAGATCAGGTATGTATGTTAATTTGCATACAAAAGAACCTAGGTACTCCTGTTTAAATGTAGATCTGGGATGGTTTAGCTTGGAGAAAAGGAGGCTCGGGGGAGACCTTGTCATTCTCAACTATCCCTGCAGTGGGGTGAGGTGAGATTCGGCCTCTTCTCCCAGGCAACAGGACAAGAAGACACAGCCTCAAGCTGTGACAGGGGAGGATCAGTTTTATCAGAAGAAAATTTCTTCACTGAAAGGGTGGTGGAGCATTGAAATGGGCTGCTCAGGAAAGGGGTGGAGTCACCATCCCTGGAAGCGGTCAAGAAACAGCAGCATGTGGCACTTAGTGCTGTGTTTTGATTGACAGGGTGGTGATCAGTCAGAGCTTGGACTTGATGATCTTGGAGGTCTTTTCTGACCTTAATGATTCTGTGAGTCTAAGTAAAATGGCATATATGGTAACAAAAGAGAATATGTGTGTTCTGTATAAATTTTCATTTCACGTTCTTCAAACAGAGTTAGCTGAGAGAATGAAATTTCTTTTTGTGGGGGAGAAAGTATTCTCAGGCAAAAGGAAAGGTCAGATGTGTAATTTTCCTGTGACCATACATTTCAGAAAAGGATTTCTTCAACGACTTCAAATATGTAATTTCAGTAAACTTGAAATACTGTCACAGAAGCCTGTAAAGTAGTGTAATGCCATTTTACATTTATGTACAATTAATGTAGCAGAAATTAATACAAATAAAACATAATGGAAAATTGAACATTTCATTTTCATTTAAATAAGAACACATTATCAATACCACTTTAGAGAATCAAAACATAATCTGTCTTTTTTCATGGAAAATTTTTACACTCTCATTATGCAGTTCAATGTGAATATAACTAGCTCTCTAATGAAAAAGCTTTATTGACAAAAATATTTACACAAGCTTCAGTCTTTATGTTAGAAAGGTGGTTTAGTACAAGCGGCAGAAAATAATGCTGAAAGAATGAAATCATTAACCAAAAGGAATTTATATCTATCATCGTATTTAATTATTTGAGTGTTTGTAATTTTGCTAGTATTATTCTGTATTGGTTCTGACTGCGTCTTACGTGTAGGACTATTCAAAGAAAAGGCTCAGTTGAGGGTTGTGTTCAAATCTGTAATGCTTTAAATCCCCATGTCTTCCTTTTTATGAAAAAGCCCCATTACTAGAACACTTATGGGAATTCTAGAATAATTTGGATCTGAAGGGAACTTTAGAGGTCATCTTTTCTAGCCTCCTGTTCAAAGCAGGCTTAGAATAAATCAAGTTGCTCAGGAGATTGTCCAGCAGAGTTTTGAGTATTTCCAAAGATTGAGATCCCATCTTTCTGAGCATCTGCTTCCTGTTTCACTACTCCAATGGTGGCAAAAACTTTACTGAGCTCTAACAGGAATTTCCTAAATTGCAACTCATTTCCAGTGTGTCTTGTCCTTTCACCTTGTTCCAAGAGTCTAGTTCTGTCTCCTCCAATATGCTCCCATTAGGGTGTTAAAATGACACTAAAATCCTCTGTGAGCTTTTTCTTCTCCAGGCTGAGCTAGCACAGCTCTCTCAGTCTCTCCTTGTCCAGGATTGGTCTACTGAGAGAAATCCAGGCTGAATTCCCTGCTCGGTCATGTCACATTTAAATGTCCATTTCCTTTTCTGTCAAAAAGGCCTTCAAGTGTTGAAGCTGGGCTACTGGGTTCTTCCCTCTGCTCATAAAGGATTTGCCATACTTTGGCCTCCTCCATTCTAAGTGGCACCCTGATCCTCATCCTGCAAATAATTCTACATGGCTGCTCTAATCACTTAAGTAAATAAGTCTTTAGTGAAGTGAGCAGATTCGTAAGCATTTTCCTTGTAATTAATTTGTGGGAAAAAAACAAGTTTTAATATTCTGTGTGGTTTTTTAATACACCCCGATAATTCAGGAGGACCTATAGGTCAGTTAAGCTTTGTGTTCACTATCTTTTTTTTTAATTTGAGGATCATAAGAAGCAAACCACAAATAAAAATTCATATTGCAAAATTGTTAAATCTTGTAACAAATTGAGAGAATCTGTGACTTTTCATTTTTCCTTCCTTAGTTTAGCTGAGAAGAATGGGACAATGGATTGCCCAGTTCATTACTTACAGTATTCAAGATTAGATAATAGTTAATTATGGGAAATATTGCCGCTCACATCTCATTAATGTTTTAGTCTCTTGGGGAGGCAGAAGGTTGTTGGATTCTTTTTTAATTGTGTGGGTGCATTTATTGAAGACCAAAGCCAGTGACTAACTTGAGACAAAAATAGTGAAGCCAGCAGCTTTGCAGAGTTCTGCCAGAGCTTCTCCAATTCCCTTTTACTGCCATAACCTAGAGCCTTCCCTGAAGAACCTATCAATCATGCTAAAATGCATCGAGGTCCTCCTGGGTGGACATGCAAGAACTAAACTGTAACTACAAATTTAACTTTCTCTGAGAGCTAAGACAAGAGTCAGCCCATTTCAAATAAATGTTGTTAGGTTAATCTGGTGCACCAAGGCATAGCTCCATTTTTTGCAGTCTGTCAGTCACCAGTGTTCCTCCTCTGCACCAGCAAGGTCTCTCAGTGCAATGCCTCCTATAACCTGAAGTGTTCTTGGGTTTCATGCTATAACCCTCACTTGCAGAAACTCAGATAACCTGATGTGGAGTTCATATAAAGCAGAAACTGAGAAACAAGTTAGCAGAGTTTTTTATGATGTCACAGTAAGCAAATCTCAACGCATGTGCTGGATACTTGAAGTCAAGAAAGAACACTTAGGAGCAAAAGTAGATGAGGTATGTGTCTCTGACTGCAGCTGTACCTTACTTTTCCATCATCTTTTCCTTCTTATTTCCCATTCGTCTCCATATTCTCAGCCACTGTTTCTCAAGTTATGCCATACTTTCCCTGTGAGCTACAAGTGATACTGGGATCTTTCCAAATAACTTTTCTTTTTGGCTCTGATCTCTTGTGGTGCTAATGAACCAATCTACTAGTAACAAGAAAGTGCAAAAAGATCACTGAAGTTCTTACAGGCAGTGAGTAAATAGCCAAGTTAAGAAAGAACCACAGAAATCAAAACTGGTTTTGTTTATCCTAATAAAAATCAAAACCATTTTTGTTAGCCTCCACCTTACTGTAAAACATTTGTACTATTTTTGCACTCAATTCCCTTAGCTCTGTAAGTCAAAGGAATCCTTCCCCCCACACCTTTACTTGTATTGTTTTCTCCTTCTCTCTTTACAGTCAGTCCTGGTAGTATTGGAATGTCTTCTTGGTCTGATAGTTCATCCAATGTCCCTGTGGCAAAAAATGAAAGCCAGAGTGAATGAAAGGGAAAAAAATTAAATTCTATGGTATCAAGAACACTGTTTCCAAAATTTGAGCATCATCACAGCATTTTCTTCAATTTTGTTCTGTTTTCTTTATCAGATAATGCAAGAACATGATGAAAATGAAATGAATAATGTTAGCATTTGCTTTGAAGCAGGAAGCTGATAATTAGAACAAAGAGAAGGCACCTAAAAGAAATTATAATAAACTACCCCTTTGTACATGAGGTAAAAAGGCTTATGCACCCTTGGCTATATTAAAATATTTGTAATCTCTAAATCAGTCTTCCCTACTGTTCTGTGTCAATGCAAAATAGATGTTAAACTTCTTAGGACAAAGAATAATTTTATAATCTAATACAGGATTGCATACTAAGAGATCATAAGCAAGGAACTACACAATGCAGTGTTATCCTCCCACCTTATGCTTTTTTATAATTCTCCTAACAATTCTTTTTCCTGAGGTTGTTCTCTAGAAATGCTAGTCCTTGAAATGGGGACAGCTTGTAAAGTATTTTATTAAGTGTTCTCTAGTTCTTGCTGCAAAGTGTAGTGCCTTTAAAAATATTTCTCCAAACCTTATTTCTTGTCTGATAGAATATTGGCAGAACACAGTTTAATGTCACTGTGAAATTGCAGTCTTGAGCATTTTGCATTTCAATATAAGACATATAAATGTTAAATTGAATGACAGAAGTTCAGGTGACTTTACTATCACTAATGCCATACTGTTTCTATTTCATTTCCTTATTTCATTTCAATTGCTTCATATTTGTGGCTCAGTCCATTTGAGGGAGATAGAAAGGGTTCTGTGCAGAGTATTGCTGTTTTGATAAGAAATGTAAAGTAGACTAAAATATTAATTACTTGTAGTCACAGTTATTTAATAACACCTAAAGAATTTTACTGTTTTGATTGAATTGGATTTGATATTCAGGTTCTGAAAACTTGTTTTCTATAAGGACTTTTTAACAATAAAAAGCAACATAAAGAGTACAGATGAGGCATTGGGGATTCAAAGCATCCCCAAATAAAGAAAAAAATAAATTCTAAAAATAGAAAGTAGCATTTTGAATTTTCTAATGCTGATGAGAATAATAGTCAGTGTTACCAAATATGTACCAACTCACACACATGTAATTCTCACAATGATATGTGATGTGTGGGTTTGTCTCTGCCTTAGAGGACCCATTCTTCAAGACAGGAAAGAAATCACAGTTATTGAGAAGAATTGTTTTGTTGTTCAAGAAAAAATAATTTCAACATAAGTCGGAAAAATGTATAAAAACTCAATAAACAAGGAACAAGTCTGTTATCTTTGCACTTTTTTACCCACTTCCTGTGGAGAGCTTTTATCACATTGCATCTTCATGCTGAATGTTACTGAATCAGTTATGCTTATTAAATTATTTCAGGTTGAAGCAGATTTCCCAAAATTAGCTGCGAGTTTTCTTTTAGCATATCCTAGGCAGCCAAAATAGATGGGCGAGGTAATTAATTTAATTTATATACAAGAACAACTACTACTACTACTACTACTACTACTACTGCTACTACTACTACTACTAACAATAATAATAATAACAATAATAATAACAATGTTGATTAACACAGCTAGTATTGTAAGTAGACTAAAGAATCCAAAAAAGTGAGTAAGTCTGAGTGTTAGAAAAGCAAATAATGTATTCAAATCCTGTTTCCTGCATTATCTGTTGAAGGGATTGTTAATACAATAAAAAAATTGTGGAATCAAATTTTGGAAAAAATGTCCGCACCATGTCTGTGATAGTGGCCAGTGACAGACCTTTAGATGAATACAGAAACAGAGTGAAGGAAAGGTAATGCATTCACTGTCCCCCACTCAGCCCTTAATCAAATTTTCTTTTACCGATACTAACTTTCGATATCTCATGAGTCCTAGTGCTGATGTGTTACAAAATTTTCATAGAATATCCTGAATTGGGAGGGACCCACAAGGATCATCGAGTCCAACTCCTGGCCCTGCATGGGACACCCCAAGAGTCACACCATGTGCCTGAGAGCATTGTCCAAACTCTTCTTGAACTCTGTCAGGCTGGTGCTGTGACCACTTCCCTGGGGAGCCTGTTCCAGTGCCCAACCACCCTCTGGGAAAAGAACCTTTTCCTGATGTCCTACCCAAACGTCCTCTGGCACAACTTCAGGCCATTTCGTTGGGTGCTGTCACTGGTCAGCTCAGAGCAGAGATCAGTGCCTGCCCCTCCTCTTCCCCTTATGAGGAAGTTGCAGACCACAATGAGGTCTGTCCTCAGACTCTTCTTCTCCAGGCTGAACAGACCGAGTGACCTCAGGCATTCCCCGTACAGCTTCCCCTCAAGACCCTTCATCATCTTTGTTGTCCTCCTTTGGACACTTTCTAATGGCTTAATGTCATTTTTATATTGTGGTGCCCAAAAATGCACACAGGACTCAAGGAAAGGCAAACCAGAGCATTTCCTGGGTTTTGTGAAAATATTTACTTTTATATTTAAAAAAATCTATATACTCTGTGCTTCTGGTTCTTTCATTGTTGAGAAATACAAATTCTTTATTAATCTCTTCGTTTTCTTCATGTTTATTATATACTTCTATCATATTCTCAGTTCATCTGCCTCCTTTTTAAACTAGGGACTCCTTATCTACGGAAGGATTACTGCTCTTCTGGTAGGATCTGCCCCCTTGATCTTCCTATCACCTCTTTGTATATGTTCTCTACTTTGTGAAAATCTTTTTTGGATAGGCGTGTGTCTGAACTGCATGCAGTGTTCAAAATGTGGAAGCTCCATAGATCTATACCATACATACTCATTTCTGGCTGCTTTTTGCCTTTTTGACTATACACAGTGCTAAACTTCTTGTCTTCAAAGAATCAGGGACTATCACATTTCTTTCTTCTGTGTTTCATGAAGTCATTTAGATGCAATATTGTGTGTGTATAATTAGCATTATTTTTCCCATAGGCATGCCTTTGTATCTTTCAACGCTGAATTTCGCCTTAAGTGAATATCCAATCACTCTGCCTCATGAGATAAATTTGTAACTTTTTAACCCTATTTCTAATTATTACTACAATTTAAAAGTTGTGGTTTTTTGAAAAAAATTCTGGGCATTTACTATGGTAAATAGTGCAAATAACAACATGCACTTATGTAGGCTAGCCACTAGTAATGTGAAAAAATGACCACTTAACCCTACCCGTGGTATCACATCTTTCTAACCAGCTGCTAAAGCATTTTACTAAAAGATCGTTCTTACTGTAGTTTAGATTCCTTTAAAGGTTTGGTGAGCAAACTGTTAAAAGGCTTTTGCAACTATGAGTGCACTGTAGTACTGTGTTGCCTCGCTCCCCTCTAAGAGGGGAACAGGGCACAAACTTTTCATAGAGAGCTGCAGAGGGAAGGGTAATCCTTATCTCTGTTCTTCCCTGTGGAATGTGAAATAGAGATTGTTTACCTGCAAGGACCAATCAAGTCCAGCTGTGTCTGGACTCTGAACAAGGTCACAAGCCTGAGTTAGTTAGACTAAGATAGGTAAGTTAGAAGTAAGTATGTAGCATAGCCTCTCTTCAATTATTATTAATGTATTTTAGTATAGATTTGATAAAATATATTTAGCACCTCAAAAGCCTTCTGATATCCTCGGACATCCTTCACATCTTATCCCACGTGAGTTGCCCTGCTTATACAATAGTACTGGGCTACAATAAAAGCCCCCAGTCCTTTCTTCATCTGAACCATTTCTGTGATTTGTCCACAAGCAGAGAAGTAAAATTTGAAACAATAAGTATGTAAGAAGCAGCTATTTTATCTTGAGTTACAGTAAGTGCAATAGATCAGTGCATCAGTTAAAAGAAAAAATTCAGCTCAGTTCCTTAAGCAGCACAATTACAAATTTAATCTCACTTCGTTTATTAATATCTTGGTGATGGTAATGTGTTGCTGGAGCTGTGGAAAGTGCCAGCATCTTGTTTCTTCTTTCTTTGCTTGGTGAGAAAGAAGGCATACTGATACAGAAAGGAGAGTACCACTCGGCATGGAATGGGGAAGCAGGAAGGTTTTGTTAGATTCAAATTAAAATGTTTTTCTCATTGTTCCTAAGTTAAAATGGAAGGCACATTTTTGGCAGGGCCTGAGTTCATTTCAACCCCAGTCACCATTTTTTAAAAAATTTTATTTCTACATTCTTACGTTCCTCTAACTATGGCAGTGTCCCATTGTGCCTCATTCTTTGTGCCCAGTGCTTTTAAAGCAGGAAGAGAAAAGGCAAGCTAGGTCCAAAAGAATTTGGTATGTAAGTCAAGACAGGACAAAGAAAAGGGATGCAGGAAAAGAGATGGAAAATGAGCTAGATGGAGGCTGACAATGTAGTAGCAACTTAGCTGTTGTTGGTGTTGGTTTCTTGGAGAGTTTGGGGGAGAAGTCACTGAGAAGGAGGATTTTGAGAGAGATACTGAGCTAGGCTTGCACAGGTTTTACAGAGTGGGCCTTTCAACAAGGTGGCACTGTACAGGAGAAGATGCATCATTGGAGAGTTTCGTCATGGTAGGTAAAATGGGGACAGATTGTGATGAGCTGTAAGCTTATTACTTTCCTGGACTGTTTTTATTAATATTTGTAATGGAACAGAGTAAATGATACACAAAATCCCACACATTTTTGCAGGGGAAGTCTGTATTTTGTCTGCTCTGCATGTTACCATATTTTAATCATTGCACCAGTTCACTTCTTGCTATTTCTTGTGCCTTGATATTCTGACATTTCCTAGTTAGTCTTGAGATTTTTCTGAATATCAGGCTCCTCTTTCCTGGGACTGAGATAGTACATTCTCTTTCCTCATATAGTAATGGTAACACTATTTGTGTGATAAGCTGATCTTTTTGCTTTGCCTACAAAAAATAATTTCATCCTAGGTAATCATCCTGGGAGCCTCCATCTGTTTTATGTTTTCCCTTTGATTGTAGATCTCTTTTCCTTTAAGAAGGATGAAACATCAGATAGTAGCTATGAAGTGTCTTTTCCTTGAGTGAGGATGATCAAATATTTAAACCCTTTTTTTCCCCCAAAATTTACTTCAAATATAAGAGTATGAGTGTTGGTGGAGATGTGACGTGCCACGGTTTTACGAGCTTCTTAAATCTTGTATAGTTAGACCCTCTTGGGGATTGAGAGATCCAAGGAATGGATGAGATGCAGAGACTGCAGCACTGGCAACACTTTCAGCAAAATCTAAAAACTGCAGATTCTAGAAATGTTATATTCAGCTAAAATTTACTTGACTGAGTCCAGTGGGTGTTTTTGTTCACAGTACAGAAGTCTGGCTGGTATTGCTCTCTTCCTGTAAGTTGTTTCAGATTTGAACTTTTCCCACAAGACCTATTTCCAAAATTAGATTCAGATTGAGAAGTACTGTACAGTTGTTACTGTCTTAAAAAATAAATCTTTTTTACCTTGATCATGGGACCCAAGGATTGGAAGGGGAGTCATGCATGACTGCCATCTAAATATACTGCCATCTAAGGGAGAGGGAGGAAAGAACTATCCATTTCATGTTACCACTTTGATAAGCCTGTCCTTACAAAGGACTTCCATTAAGTTATTCATGTATTAGGTGATAAGTCTTGGATTCTACTTTGGATAGTATGTTACTTATTCATTACAATTAGATAGGAAGGAGGGGGGAGATGGAAGGATGCAAAAATCTAAGAGTTTTATTTATGGTACTTGAATTAAATTTAACTGTCTGTGATATGAAAGAGTTCAGACCATGCTCCCTTGTGCATTTATGCACTGTGGAGTAATAAAGAACCAGTTTCATTATCAAGTCTACAGAGTAAGCAAAGGCTCAAGAAAACACAGGTGATTCCTGAGCTGGGATGGGCAAAGGCATAGCACTGCTCATTGCTGCAGGTGCTGCAGCAGGTAAACACCTGCTGTGTGAAGGCAGAGTGTCTTCATTCACTTTCAGTCATGGGGACATGCCCTCAGGAATGGGGTGGCAATCTGTCAGCTTACTGAGGGCCAAATGTGACCCTTAATACTTTTCTGTACAGTGACCCAATACTGTGACTGCACTTACTATTCCTGCTTTTACTGTTAGCAAGCCTTTAATTTCAAAGACATTTTGACCTTTATTCGTGGATTCAGGTACTGCTGAGCTTGGTACTACCTTGGTACAGAGCACAACCACAGCTCCTGCCCAAATGGCTTCTCATCTAGGTGAAAGGTAGGGGATAACAGGTGGATAGATGGGGAGCATGAGGAGCTGAGGCAGAAGTGATTTGAAGTGGAAGAGTGAGATATCAGTCAGGAGTGGTACAGAAAGCCCCTCCTGTGTAGTGTGAAAGGGAACAAATGTTTGAAAATCTAGGGGAGGCTGGTGTAAAATTTTGCCTGTGGTGGGAACCATCTTTTCATACTGAATAAGAGTTAACAAACAGAAGGGCTTTGAAAGTTAGCACAAGTTGGTTGTGCTTGATACATTTGACCTCTAGAAGTAGGAGAAACCTATGTAAGATAATAAGCTCCTCTAACCTATGTAAGATAATAACTCCTCTAACATAGTCGAAGATGTGTTTTGATCGTTCTGGCAGATGATTATGAACTGTTTCGTGTTTTCCACAGAGGAAAAGTAAATTAACAGACAGGACAAGTAAAGTCTGTGGAGCAGTTGTGGTTTTTTTAAACCCATACCTTGCAGATACTCTACAGAAGGAAACTGGAAAATTTAAATTAAGGCTCAAGACAAGAACTTGGAAAAAGGCTTGGTGTCAGACAGAGTCATGGGCCAGGGAAACAAGCCAAATAGTCATGGGATCCACTATCATCAGGATCACAGATGCCTCACAGAGGTTGAAGGAAAAATAAAGAGTTTTGGACATGTTTTTTTGTGATATAGCTAAGCATAACTCAGGGGGAGACAGTGAGACTTTAGACTGAAGCAGACAGATCTGGAAAAAAAAAGAGGTATATGCATCCAAGGCAATTCTATAGTTTAATGAATCACAATTGTAGTATCAGATTTAACATCTTGTCTCTGACAGACCACTCCTGCTGAGAAGCAACTAACTCATGTGACTAATTCTCCTGAAATCAGGAGTGACAGAAGATAGTCTTTAGGAATACAAGTCAATTTGAAATGTCTCGAGTGTGCAGTGTGTATTCAGAGCTCCAACATAGACTATACAGTGTTATATAAACTAGATTGTTGTGTTACACCAGTTGTGTTACACCTCTTCAGACTCTTCTATGCACGTGAACATTGGTACTGATTTGTCAGTCACAGTGAAATTTGTCTTTTCATTTTTATTTATATGTTTAATCAGATGTAGCCTTTGATACTGTTGTGCACATCACCTTCATATCCAAGTAGTCCCCTTTAATTCAGTGGCGATCCCCAAGGATTAAGGTGCTGTTGACCACATGTCAGTGCACTGGCAACTACTCCTTGATTATCAGACTGAAAGAGATGAGAGTAAAATAAATTTAGGGTTCCAGAAATGCAGAAACAAATGTAAATGTTACTTCATAATATAGTCACAAACTACAGTACTGATATAAACAACATGAAAACTATATCTGCTTACTGAGAGTTGTTTTTCTCCTTTTTTTCCTCATCATTCATTTCTTAAGAAAATTGGCTAAAAAGCGGAAAGAGACATTGAGTAGTACTCGGCAGGAAATGACAGTGATGGTGAATTCAATGGATAAAAGCTACACTGAGCAAGGCACCAACTGTGATGAAGCTTTCTCTTTCATGGACACGCACAATCTAAATGGGAGATGTAAGTTTTTTCTTTTCCTTCCCTTTCTTTTTCTTTTTTTTTTTTTTCCAAAGGTGAAAGAAAGGTGCAAATGGTTTTTAAAATATTCCTCATTACTCAGTCATGGAAAATCCATGGGACCGAGTTTCCCACTGTGCAGCACATTACAGTGTCTATTCAAATGAGCAAGACAGTCAGACATCAAGTATAGACTTCTTTAAAAATAATAAGGATAATTGAGCCTTTTTCTATCCATCCTTTTCTTCTGCAGAAGAGCAGTGACATTACTGAAACAGTAGTTTTACCTTTCTCCAGTCTCCATTATGTTGAAAATTTTATATCTCTCATGCTGTCCCAAGTCCTTCAAATGCTTCCCTTGCTCACATTTTTTTTTTGACAGTACAAACTTATTTTTGAATGTAATAACTAAATAATGATAATCTGATTGTCTTATTATTTGCAGTTCTAGATGATGCTCTTTCTGTTGCTTTTACAAAGGAAGAACTCAGTGGACTTATCTGTTCTGCACTTTCATAAGAGATTCTCTAATATCCTGGGTCTTCTTGGATCTACCCTGAAAATAAAAAAGATTTGGGTTATAAAATTTCCTATATTAGAATTTTAGTGAAGGTCTCACTCCTCTCAGAGGGTTGGCACTAAGCAGAGACCATGAAATAACAATAGGTTTTTATAATTGTTTAAAAGAATGACTGGGTTCAAAATTTTTTTTTTTGTTCTTGGTTCTTAAGGAACCTCAGGGTTTTTTGTATGCCAGTGGTTTTTTTAACATCTTCAGAATTTGTCAAAGATTAAATTTTTTTCAAGTACTAACAGTATGCAAGGCCCAACTCCCACGCTTTAATAATATGCTTAAGAATTTATTTTTGATGAGCTCAATTGTACAAACACTCTGTGAGGTTTATACAGTAAGACTTTTCTCAGCAGCATTAGGCTCAGAATTTGCAATGTTAATTTGCATTTGAGTTACTTTTGAAATTGGTTTGAAATAGATCTTTCAAATCAGACCTGCCTTTCTGGTGAGAATATACCCTTGCAGTTAATGAGATTGCTTATTTCTGTGAAGAGATCAAGAGGTTTTACTTCATCTTCCATCATCATGGTACAGTTTTCCAGTGGTGCTACTGAATGGTCATAACTACAAATGAAGCTGCGATGAGTTCCTGGGACTAAATCCTGTTTATGTGAACCACCTCAAACCTCTTTGAAATTATTGCCATAACAAGTTTTTTATGCTGCTCAAGGGCTAGAGCCTCTAATTAGACTTTCCATAAGAAACGTGGTCGCCAGAAGGTGCGCCCTGACAGTCTTCAGGAATAATCTTTGTGTAAGGCCTTGTACACAAGAGATTTAGAACATTCCTACTTCCTATGAAAGTTCACTACCCTGCCTGCATTCTCTACCAGGCAAGTTTTATTACCTGCAGCAGCCCTGACTTCAACTAATCTCTGTATCCATACCCAAAAAAAGTATCACTCTGTTCTGGCTGTCAAGGAAATGTAATCTCCTCATTCTGGAGACATAATCAAAGGAACATGGTCTCAGATATAATAATTTATATCATAAAGGATAACTATCAACATTATTTAAACCAGTTTTGAGATATCCCCATATTAACAAGGCCTAGTAACTGTTTGCCCTGGAAGACCAACTGGAAAAAAGATGGATGAAAGCCAGCAGGAGTAATCTCACTCCTCATCCAGCAGATCCTGTCTTCCTCCACTCTGTTTGTTTCACGCATTCCTATTAGTCTGTTTACAGGTATCCAGAATATGCTTACATTCACTGGTCAGACTGAATTTGAGATGTGTAGACAAGCAACTAAGGCGGAATTTGCAAGATTTGCTTTAAAGCCTCTAATGACTTTTTGGCTGAACATCCTGTAAAATGTTATGATTAACTCCTACCTCTTAAATGTATCCATGTCTACAATGGTAATTGGCATGATATTTGTATACTAGGGCAAACTGAACTTAATTTGTTCCCATTGGTCTTTCCCATTGGTTTTACAAATGGTTCAATGATTAAATACCAATGTGAGCATTGGTCCATATATCAGTCCCTGAAAACCACCTTAACAAAGAGTAATATTCAGGTCTATTAGAATCTTTATGCACACTATCCACCTGTCTAAACAAATCAAATAAAAAAAGGAGAGGAAAAAATAAACTACAGTAGAATATTTGCATAAGGTATTTACAGTATTATAAGGAAAACTTATTAATGATCAAAGCTTCTGTCAAAAACACCTCTTATCATTGTGATGTGTTGTTTCAAGCATCAGTATTCAGTCTAATCTACTGATTTAAGAAGTATATTTCCCATCAGCAATCAAAATGCTTTCTCCAACAGCACTTCTTTTTAGAGAATTGATCAAATTCAGTGAGCTATTTCATTCACTAGACTTGCCTGGTTTTCCCTAGGTCCTGATTCCAGTGCAAGAAACACAGCAGGATGAACTCTTAAGTCAAGTCAATACCATCTGCTGTGTCTCTCAGCTTAAGTACCTGCGTATCATATCTCTGTCTCTAACCAGCTTTGTTTCTCTTTGCAGCTGTATCTTCACCATCTTCATTTACAATGAAAACTAACACACTGAGCACAACAGTGCCTAATTCTTATTACCCAGGTAACCAGTTTTTTTCTTGGTTTCCACCCTCTATAGACCTTTCCATAATAAAAGCATACATATTTATGTTATTATACTTCTTGCCATCAACAGTTAATGTGTATATAAGAAACATACTGTTTGCTAACAGCAGCTTTCTGAAAGAAAACTCAGGAACATGTATCAATCATTTACTGTTCTCTCTCTTTTTACCTTTCCTGCATTGACCTGCTTATGATGTATGACAGATCCATTTGTGCCAACTGCAATTTTAGGTGAGAACATTTCCCTTTATCAAAGTTTATTGCTGAAGTAATTTCGGAAGTTGCAGTTCTTGGGGAGCAGACAACAGTATGCAAAATTCTGGAGCTTTATGCTAAAGGGAGGGATGGTAAACTTGGCTACACTGAGGTGCTAAGGGCAGTTATCAGGTTTGATTACTACTGTCATAGTGCAAGTCAGGGGAGAAAAGACAGAAATAATTTTAACAAGTGGATTTGCAAGGAAATGTTTATGCATGTATTTGGAGTGACACAAAAGAATTTGATTATCACAGCAATTGAAATAGTTTTCCTCATTTTTTTTCTGTTTTATCTCAGAGCTGAAGATGTCACTTCTTAAAAATCACTTTTTTTCCTAGTTAAACTACTCAGGATACAGAAAATCAGACAAAATACAGTTCTGGCCATCTACTAGCTATCATGTCGTCTGACAATTCTGCAGAGTTTCTGATGTACTTGTCAAAAAGTGAAGTTTCAGAGAGGAGATGGTATTTTGAACAGCAAAATCATAACATGGCACTTAGAGTATATAGTTTATTATGCATCAGGTGTCACAGGGATGAAATAAAACAGTAAAACTGTAGGTTAAAAACATACAGTTAAAATGTAAAGCATTTCAACTTGGAATTTAGGGAAATCTGTTATTGTCCAATGTCAAAAAGAGAGAGGTTTCTGCGCAGTGATAAGTAGGAAGCATGAGGCACTATTGCATTTTCAGTGCTTAACTCTAACCCCTTCGTGGCTTGTATTCATTTACACCTCCTTCCCGTGCTAACTTTAAACTAAACAGGGGCAGTTTTTAAAATAGTAATTCAAAACATAACATATCACTGTAGCAGGAAGTCAAACTGCTTAAGTGTTAAGCCTATTCATTTATTTGGTTTTCAATCTATATTTTCACAACAAATAATTTCCTTTCTCTTCTTTTTTTCTTCCAATCATTGTAAAAAATGTAAGACCCCTTAACTGATTCCTGTCCTTGAACTGTAAATTGAACAGGCTTACATAGACATAGAGTGAAGCATATAAGAAGTAAAAGTTTAGGAAATTATCTTGAAAATTTGTTATTGTAAAAGAATATTTAGTGCAGTGCACTTCAGTGTGATAACTTTGAGAAGGAACTTTGCTGGTTTTATACATTATGTAAATCTGGAAGAAGGTAATGGTAGTGACTGTAACAATGTAATAATCTGCATGCAAATGAAATTTGCAGTGCCTTTTAACTGCCTGAGATGTTAGATTTTTTTGTGTGCTTTAGCATTCATTCAGCACTTCATGCAGTAGATGTTCTTTCTGACCTTGTGGGTGGGCAAGGAGAAAAGTACTATTATCAGGAGAAAAACTTCGAGATTTCCTATCTGTATTATTTGGTTAATGCTGTCTTTGGTTATTTCTGTGATCCTTTTCTATATAATAACAATGGTAAAATTATTTCTTAGCTTTTTTTCCCCAAAGAAATAATCTCTAAGCAAGTAGTTCAGCTATCAGGAAACACAAACTGGGAAAAATAAATTCTCTGATTTTACTAAGTCTGTAAAATTTTTTAATTAGTTAGGTATGTATTTTATGGTCTACTGCAGCAAACCTGTACTTACTCATCTCAGAAAATATTTTGGTTATTTCACTGCATGAAATAAATATTTTTTTAACTTTACATGTAAAAAATTTAGTACCATTTTATGAACAATATTCCGTTCAGATTAGATCTCTCTCCCAATTTGTGTTTATGACGCTCTGTACAGAAATAGGGTTGTATCTGAGGTAAATCAAATTAACCATGCTTGAGCTGGTAGAGGAATACAGCTGTTAACAAAGTATGCAGGGTTTTAATTACAAGTAATACCTGCTCTTGCTGTCTTCCACTGTCCAAAGAAGTTGTGTTAAACTGCAGGATCAAGCCTGTAGTTAGAACTAAATGATCTTCTCAGTGTGACCTCCTAGGAAAGGTACAAGTCTGGTGAATGGCTGAGTTCAGCTTTCAAAATGTGATAGAAAAGCCACAGCACACTTACTATTTCCAAGGTATATTATTTAATAAATGCTGTATAGCTCTACAGGAATGGGTAAGTGTACAGTAGGACAACTGCAGCTGTAGGAGTATTTAAGCCAGGCAGACTTCCCATTGCACATGGACACTGCATCTGGGGGAGCTCACCCTTTGAAAAACTCACAGCCTGCAAAGCTCATGCTGCAGTGCTCTGAGGCAAAATAAAAAACTGTAGTGTGTAGCTCCTAATGGACTATATAAACCAAGGATTAAAACCACTTTATTTTAAAAAGCTTAAATGATAACTCCTTCTGTATTAAGGCAACTATAAGAGATAAAAAATGGAGAGAGAAAAATTAGTCTAAAACTAGGGAGCTTGCAGGAAAGAGATTCATAATTATTAAACTGATGCTTGCATAGTACAAGACTTTGATAGCTTTGCCCTCATCCTAGTTACTAACAGTCTGTGTTGCAAAGAATTTTGCAGTTTGCAAAAAAAAAAAAAAAAACTTACGTTTTCTAGCCTGTTTCTAAATTGAAATAAGCAACCCAAAAAATCATTATCAACTTTCTACACTTTTTTTTGTCTTTTGTGTCTTAGCCACCTTGTAGTTTTCAGGTGCCATTTCAGCAGCAACATACTGTACCTACACTTGTATACCACGCTTCATGCCATGCATCCCGAGGTGCTTTGCAGTACAATTTTATACCACATCAGACAGAAGTTGTAAAATTTTATTACTAAAAGATTAATCCCTATCCTCTGCATTATACCAGATTAGCAGACTGACAGGAAAAGGAGTGAAATGGCCATACTCATAACCATACATTTTTTTCTGCTGTTTTTGGTTTAGATGTCAATGCACAGTTCATGTTGACAGTATGCTTAGTGAGGACCAGATTTCATTTGTCTTAGTGGGAATTGAGAGGGCCTTAAACCATCTTTGAAATACGATTCGTTGAGCTTTCTGGCTTTAATGTCAATTTTCAGTAGTACAACTAAGACCAGAATCTCACCTTTAACAAGGTGTGTTAATATTTTTTGGGCTGTACATGAGAATCTGGGACCTTTTCACACAGAGTATTTGTGGAACTTTCTACTATAATATATCTAACTTATGAATATGGAAATACTATTTTAAGGCTTCCCTTTCATATGGCTTATTTTAAAAAGTAATATTTTTTTAATAAATACCTTATTTTATAAATATGATACAGATTTAGTATTTTTTTTCAATGTTCACTCAGGGCGGAATAGATTGAATAAATCGAAGCACGATATTAACAAGATTCATAAAATTATTATTTGAGTAAATAGATAAAATATTTGTGATGATTCTTGGACCTTAGAATTTTGGGTGGATTTTTCTCTTGTCAAGTCTGAATAAATTTTTAGAATTCCATCTATACAGGAAGCAAGTCATATTGCTTCCTTAGGTGGAGTGCACTTTCACATCTACTTACTTCTAAGCAGAGGTTTTGATCTCAGTTCCATCTGTGTGAATTGACTCACAGTATGATACCTTGGTTTTAGTAAATCTAATTTCTACTGTGAAACTGAGATCAGAATCTGACTCATTTAGGGAATCATTCTGTAAAGACTAAATTAAAAACATAAAATTACCTGTAATTATTAATGTAGTACTGTTGCTTATGCCCTGTTTCCTTTTTCTCCTCCTCTTTTTTTCTCCTGATATGTATCTTCTTAAAAGTGCCAATCAATGGTAAGTTGCCCATTTGCCCCATGGAAGAGCTGTGGAGGGTTGGGAGAAGTATGTGTCTCATAAAAATTTTAACCAGCCCACGGGGGTCTCCTGTTTGTTGGCTTGCATGTCAGTTGACATATAACATTCCATGCCTAATGTGGTGGCTCATGATACACCATGGTCCTAAAGCATGTTCAGCAGTCAGTCAAGACCTTTTTTCTTACCAGATGATCCTTTGCATTTGTCCTCTTGTAGTTTGTCTCCAAGTGTCATTTTCAGATCCACATTTTCATTGCAGTCCTAGCTTGATGAAACCATAAGCCATTTTGTGCATCTTTTTATTTTGCTCACTCCAAACATTTGCTCTAAATTTGCAGTGTAAAATACAGCACTTTAGTAGTCTATGGAAAATACAAGTCCAGTTTCATTCCAATGGACTTGTTGAAGTTTCAGAATGAAACTTCTATGCAGTTTAAAACAAAATGCCTGTTTTAAAATTTGTTTGCAATCAGCTAGCAACATTTCAAACAATATTAGAGTTTGGACTGCTCTGCAATGCTTCCATTGTAGAACTATGGACTTTGCCTCATTCCAATCAGTCTTGCAATTTCCGTGTGTAAACTGCTCATGGATTTACTGTTCTTCTGGTGTAGCCTTCGCAGACAAAACCAATGCTGATGGTGTCAGATTTCTGCCACTCCTCTAGAAATCTTTGTAGTTTCTATTTCTTCTAATAAGTGAAAATGAGCCAGGATGTGATGGGATACTCTTTTTCTAGATGAAACCCACACGATGGTCAGTGACACAAGCAGCCTGGTCCAATCCCATACCTATAAGAAGCGAGATCCAGTGGATGTGCCCTACCAGACTGGACAGCTCCATCCAGCCATCCGTGTAGCTGACTTGCTGCAGCACATCACCCAGATGAAGTGTGCAGAAGGCTATGGATTTAAAGAGGAATATGAAGTAAGTGTCAGGTCTAAAGATCTGATCATTATGTCTTCTGCACCGTTGGTTGTATGTGTCTGATGCTGAGATTTTACCAGTGTAATCTTTACTGCTTGCATTTTACTCAAGAGATGGTGTTTTTTTGAACTTCATGCTTTGTCGTGCCAGCTTCACGTTATAAAAATTGCTTAAATACATAATTGTTTAAACTTGTGTTTATAGTATTAGATTTCCAAAACTCATGCTTCAGGCCACTTCCAAAGTCACTGATGACATTTTTTCCCCTGGAACGTAGAAAACAATTCATTCCCAGGAGGACCTAATCACTTGTCAACTTTCATTTGTGTGGCTGACTTAAAGAAGTTTGTTCCTGTGAGGTTTTTTTATGCCACTGTTACTTAAAAGTGATGGAATTGAAAATTCTTGTGTTTGGAAAAGATTTGCTCATCAGCCAAAACCTTTTATACCAGCATTAAGCCTAGAGGAAAACTACAATTAATTTATTAAAAAAAAAATAAAATCAAGACCGTAAAATGGAATTTATAGTGCAGCCAATGACATGGGTTTTTAACTACAGTGGATCAAATGAGTCTGCTGAGAAACAATTTCCAGGAAAATCACTTAATTTTCAGCCTACCAAGCTGATGAATGGCATCCCATTACAGACAGTAGGTGTAGTCATGACTAATGCCAGAAGATGCAATACATCAGGGTGCAGTTTGTTAATAGTGGCAGGGAAGGAGGACTTAAAATAGTAAAGCTGGAGCTGAAAAACTCCTCTTTATATATGGAAATTGTTGTAATCAGAATGAACTATAACTAGCCATATATTTGAGGGTTTTTTCCATTGAGCTACTGCAGTAATGCTGGTTTTCCTCCATATGCAGTGAATGACTGCCCGATATATTCTAGCACTGCAAAGGTTGCAAATCTCTTTGTTTACATTTCTGTCAGACTGATACTGTCCTCTTTACAAATTTGAACTAGACAACAAAAGAATTTCTTCCTTATGTATTATCCGAAGGATAAATGTCCAAATGAAAAGGAAGAAATAGTTTGACAGGGGATTTGTTTTGAATGAAGTCTCATAGATGGTTTTTGCTCTAACAAGACAGCAGGATTATATAGTCTAACCAGGGAAAGAGTTTGATTCAGGGGAAATTCACACGGGATTCACTATGAAAGTAAATCTATGGAACAGAACAGAAAGTAAAGTAGCACATTGCCCATTAGGAGCTCTTCAGAGGAGTGCAAGGATAGAGACCACTTGCTGTCATGCATAGTTTTAAGTGCTTTAAAATAAAACTTAATAATTAGGGCCACTATGCTCAATAATTCAGGCTATAGTTCACCATCTAAGCACACATATGTAATTTTAAGTCCTATTGGAGTCATGCAGAAGTTTTTGGTGTAGCATAACTGACACAAAGGATAAATGTTGAAGAATCATCTTTGAGCAATGGCAGGCTGGTACTTCCTTGGCCACTGCTCAGCTCTGCATTAGGATTTACCCACTTGGGATACTGAGTGTCTATAGCTCCCAATACTGGGGAACTTGGAGGAACACCCTGTTTTGCAGGATTTTACCCATTTGTTCTCCTGGGAGAGGGCTCCTGTTCCCACAAGCAGGATCAGGCCCTTGCTCTTGGCTGGAGAGACTGATGCTGTGCCTGTCTGTAGAACCAGAGCACATGCAGACATGTCCTTAGGGCCACACCAGTGGCACCTTCACTGCTGCTTTCCCATCTGTTTCTTGGGTGTGAATATATTTTCACAGAATGTATTTCTGTAAACTGTGGACTTAAGTGCAGACCTTCATTTGTGGCCTAGTGGAGTGCGAATGATCGGGATTGCGCAGAAATCCTGAAACTCAGGGTAATTTCCACATAGCTAGTCTGTAGTGGATCTTTAAAATCCTTTCTATCCCCTGCCAGACTCTTAAGAAAGGAGAGATTTTCGCTTGGTTCCAGTGGTGTTAGATGTTAGACTGACAGGATATCATTGGCCTGATTTCCCAAGTACCCCGACACTGATTGTGGATTATTTAATCTGTTCCGGAGTACTACAGCATGGGAGAGCTTTTACCGGTCATGAAGGAGCCTCCTTGCTCATCTTCTTTCTGCATTAAAGAAACAAAGTAACTAGAAAAGGGAAAAGTGGTTTCCTCAATTCATCACATCTTCCTCTTTACGTATGTCGCCGTTTGGTTTTAGACTCAAGACTTTCACAGGGATTTCACTATATCCTTTCTCAAAAACGTCCATTGTCAAAGGGCCATAAATCCAAGTAACGAGTTCATCTGCTTCCTAAACAGATCAGTTAGGCTACTGGAGGTCAGCATGGTTTGGCATGGCTAGGGCAGAAACAGATAAATTCATTAAAGTCTTACAATTTCAGATAAATTTTATTTTTAACCCTGGTTTTGGATCAACTTAAATTGGTGACTACTCAGTGTAAAGTGGTTCTTTGCCAAATTAAGGTTAGTTGACATAAGACAGTTCCAAATCAATTTCAGAGTGTCCGCACAGGAGCTTGGACTGGTTTAACAAAATTGATTTGAAAACACACCTTTAATTAAAGCAGTGCAACTTTGTGTAGATAAAGCCTTGAAAAATCAATTTCACATTATGTTCCATGACAGGGAGTTCTGAGCTTCCATTATCTCAAAACCAGAGGTTCCTTTGAAAAGCCAAGATTTGCAAAGGGTGTCCTGCTCAGATCAGCCTCACTTACTGTCACTAACAGGACTGTGTCAATAACAGAATTTTAAAAAAGGTTCCTCCATGTAGCTTTATCTTTAAGGCTTTCCTCCCTATCATCTGTCTCATCATCCCTCTCCCCCCCTTCTGTCGAACACATCCTTTCTCAAGGTTTTCTGGCAGTTAACTGTTTCAGTCTGGAAATTATTTTATATCATTAAACCAATACTATTTAAAATACAGTAATGTTATATACTGTCAAGATAAACTGCACTGAATATATTCCTTCTGTGCTGCATGGCCTTCATTTTGATGTGTTGCACCAATGTAACTGTACTAATGTCTAAATTATTATGGTTAAATAGATGAATACAGGCTCAGGGTGCCTGCCAAGGTCAGGAACATGAAACATATTATCTAATGTGTGTTAAACAATTAATTTCAGTTTAGCACTTCTGAGTAGCTGTTAGAGATTGGTAAAAGATTTAAAAATAGTATTTAAAAATATCATAAAAAGATGGATAATTTAAAGAGAAGTTGGAGATGAGTGTTGAAAATAATTGGAGGTATGAAAGAAGTTCTGTCTTAATAGCAGTGTATTCATTTAAATGGAACTTCAGAAGATATGCTAATGTAGATATGCTAAGGTAGATGTGGTAATCAGTAAAACCCAACTCACTGAAAAAATTTCATTGGCCAGTGGAATATCTGGGAGAAATACAAAATTATTTTAAGAAATAAAATAGGGGGGAAAACTCTCTAAAACCAGTAGAAATACAGATCCTTGTTTGGGGAGGCAGAAAGTATTGCTGACAAGCAGGAAATTTTTCATGGAGGATGTTTGCCCCATAGGTGCCCACTTTGAAATTTCTTTTCTCCAAACCACTCTTAGAATAATGTCTGACTTTGAAAGAAGTCTGACATCATTTCCATTTTCTGCTGTCATGCAAAGCCATAACAGACTAGAATCCTGTCACTCAAACGCAGTCTCCAGTCACATCTTTTCTTTCTCTTTGGTTCCAGCTGGAAGATAAATTTGCTGCCACATGACACTTTTAAGACTTGTGCTTCTGGGGCCCTGTTCTGAAATCTTGAAAATAGTAGGAAAATTGAGTATCTTTTTCATGTTATGTTATTATAGCTACTGGTAGGACCCAGCTAGCCCTATTTTTTCCTGCATATTCCTTGTGACTCCAACTAATCTTTCTCACTGCCAACTTGTACATTTTATCACACCTTTTTCTCTGATTTTATTTGATATTCTGCAACACCAGCTGACACAGTCAGTACCGTAATTGGTGCAGGTTATTTCCTATCCCACAAGGCAAAAGTTACAGAAAACAGAAAGATTCTGGAACACTGGGTGAGGATGGGGGCATTAATCCACAGTGTAAATACAGGAAGGACAGCATCTGTGTCTTCAAGGGCCAGGAGCAGGTAACTGTTTCTCTCTGTCTGTTTTTGTAATACAGAGGAAAATTCATTAGGGATTATAAACGTAACAGAGATAGAGATGGAAGTGAAATAGTGTGAACTTGTCCAGTGAAAATGGCATGAAAAATTGTTAGAAATATTCATCCATAGAGATCACTGCTATTATTTATTTTCAAGTTTCATCTGTTCAGATGGAGCTCAGAAATCGAAGAATGCCCAGTTTAATTGTTAATCTTTCATATTGGAAAGTTCTTGTGGTATGGTTAAGCCATATAGTATTATGTAAGTGTTCTCTCATACACAGCAAGGGATAAGCCCAACAAATAAGGATATAGAGGTCCTTTACACGAGACAGGTACTCCTCCTTTATCAAAGAACTTTTTTCCGACATAACAACTTTCTTCACACTGCTGTGGGATTTGCAAAAGCCTTCCAACAATACCAGGTAACTTGTTCCTGGTTGGGATTATCCCAGACAGCTGAGCACTGGAAAACTTGGCACTGTGGAGATCATATGTAGGGAGGCTGAAAGAAGTAGTAAAAACGAGCAACTGCCTTATCTACAAACCATGTTTTGGTTTGTAAATCCTAAGGTACTCCAGAGCAATACAAAATTGTTGAAATAAAGTAATCCCAAATTTGAAATTATATTCACTCGTGAGTAGCCTGTGTTAGTAGTGACAGCTTCCCAGTGCATGCAATATCCATTTAAGTCTTGTAGAAGAATGGATGCCTTCCAGTTATTGATCATCAAGAATCAGTTGTCAACAATTTTAACTGTATGGTGGTTTGGGATTTTCTTCCATTCAGAGGAAGGACATTTAGTTTGCTGAATATCTGTTGTTGTCAGTGAGTTTTATGCAATTCTAAACCTATCCTTTATCACCCTGAATTTCTCTTCTTAACAGATTTCACATGGATGAGAAGTGCTGTCATAGTGCTTAATATCATTCACATGACACTGCCTTATGTCACAGTGTGGTTAACTGCCCAGTGATGAAGATGTCCCACAACTTTCTAAATCACACAGTTTCCCCCTCTTCCTAAATGCATTTTCCTCCAATTTAAATAAAAGTGCATGTATATGCAGAAACAGCTCTCTAATTTGTTTTGTTTAAGCAGGTTTAATTAGAATTTATTCTTATCACAGAAAATAGATTTAGGCAGGTCATGGCTTCATTAGAGAGGCTTTGTGCTTTTATCTGTTCGAATAATAAAATTGCAGAGGTATATAGAGTAGAACACTTCCAGTATCCTTAGGATTACTCTCAGTGGGGTGTAGGCAGCTGTTTGCTTGTGCTGTGATTCAGCTATTTTTGGTACTGATCAGTCTGTGATTTACTTGGGTGTGGACCTCTTGTTTTCTTCTTCCCAGCAGCCTAAAAGTCTGAACTGTGTGTGATCTCAGGCAGCAAGGACACCTAACAAGAGCAAGGATACCTAATTTAGCTGGTTTTTTTGTCTTCATGAAAGATGCCAGACTTCGTCTGGTATGTAAAGTTTAGACCGTGTTTTAAGGAAAGCCTGGTAGCTTTAAGGTGCATCTTTGATGACCTTGTATCTCTCTAAACAGTTAAAACAGAGACTGGTGGTATTGATGCACTCAGAAACGTTGGTCCACTCAGAAGGCGTGAGATATAGATTCTTAAGCTGATCAATTGGATGGATAAACAAGTGCGGGTTCTTATGTAGAAACTCTGGCAGCTATTTCAATCATTCACTGCTTCTACTGAGTCTGGTAGTCCTGGTTCATGCTGAGACAAACATATGAATGAGTACAAAATATGTCAGCAAGAAAAAATGTGCTGTAACATGTCCTTTTTCTTGGTCCTGAAGATGCCCTGGGAGTCTTTTCCATGATCAGATATTTAGCAGACATTTGTTTCATATCTCAGCATAACTGGACTGAAAATCTAAAGAGAATTTAAAGCATGATAAGCACCTCTGCTGTTATTCCTGATCCTTAATGAGTAAGTCTACATAAGCATTTAAAATGGGTAATTTTAACTATTGCATGCAGTTTTGTGAATGTGCCTCTGGCACTTCATTATCCCATGGTAATAAAGTTTCAATTTGCTTTAGGAGGTTTTGAGGTTTTTTCCCATCTTGAGTCCAGCCATCACAGCAGTCTTTCAAAACTGGTTTTAATCTTCCTCCCCTTTTTACTGACCTATGACTCCATCATTAGGATCTTTTATTCTCTGAGGACATTGCAAAATCTTTCTCAGTTTATTCTGGAAAGATTTGTGGGTATGTGCAATGTAAAATTGGACCAATAAAAGAAATAGTTTCAAAGTTGCAGTGATTATTGTCAACTTAGTACCGAGCAGATCTTTAAAAATCCTGTATCCACATGTGGTAAGTCCAAGTAATTAACAGAGGGGTTATATACTATTAATGGAAAGAATTAACCTTTACTGTCATACTGCTTTCTTCCTACATGTTTGGATGTACACAGAGGTATATTCTTATTAATAACAAACACTCACACATCATTCCACTATTTCCGAATGTGAAATCTGTTGAACATTATTCTCCTGCCTGTCTTGTCTTCATCCCCTATGGCAGCCACGGGTTGAGAAACAGTCAAACTGTACTAAGCAGACTTCTCAGTGTATTTTACTCTGATTGTCCATTAGTGAAGTCATTTTTGCTGACTGATCTTGCTACTATGCTTTTGCTAGTATCAAATTTATGCTCTCTCTATACCTATTGAAATTGGGGTTTAATTTCAGATTTAGCCAATCTGTGTGTTGTTATGGGCTATTGAACACGACAGTAGGAAACTAAATGAGGCCACTGAACGTCATTTCAGTCATAGTGTGGATTTCCAGAGGGAAATCTGCAAGGATGGCTTTAATGCTCACAGTAGTAAGGTGATAGGTTAAACATTCTAAATGCTAGTGACAAGTATGATTTGAAACAAAGAAAAGTTTTTGAAACATTGCAGGCCATTTGCTGCATATTTGCAGCAGCCAGACTTATTAATTATTCAAATAAGACATTGAATATTTGATCAGAATCTGTAATCCCTTCTTCAGTTAACATATTATTTACTTTGGAAAAGTGCTGATGTACCATACTTTTCCCATTGCACCTGCAAAAATGAATTGGTCCTATTTATGTGCACAGAATAATATATTGTGCTTTAATGTTCAAGATATTATTCATTACTTCCTACTCATATAAGCCTTCTTACCTTCTTCATATTTTATTAGTGCCCTTTAAAAAGACATAAAAAATCAGTCATGTAGTTATTCCATTTTAAATTATGCAGATGATGTTAAATGCAATTATAATCTATTAATTATATATACACTATGTGTTTTCTACAGATTGCATTTATTCACTACAAATAATTAGGCATTTTCAGTCCATTGCTGGTCTCATGACTAGAGCATTATTACTGGCTGTTTGTAAAGTGAGAGGAACACTTTTCAAATCAAATTAGCATCATTTAGCTATTGGGGTTTTCATTTAGCATCAGTTTATCCACAGCATATGTAAAATATGCAATATTTTCTATAATGCATTTGTTTTAAATAAGTTAAAGTAGCCATTACAAGTTTTCCAGGAAAAGAAAATTTGTATTTTTATGTAGCCTGTGGCTCAGAGTATCTTTTAAAACATTTTCTAACTAGAATAGAAGACTTCTTCTTGCATGTTTCCTGTAGTGCTTTAGTGATTGTCCTGTCAATGGAACAGATGCTCATCATATTCTANTTGTCACAACATACTGATTTGATGGGCCCAAAAGAGTCTGCGGGAAGTGTTAAGTCCACTGGAAATCTGCCAGGTCATAATTGGGCAGACAAAGGGGCTGGCAAGCTTCTATTCTCTCTTGCTGGTTTCCTGCCATTGCCTCTGTCTCTGTGTGATAGCTGCTCCCCTGGTTTACCCCTCATGCCGGGTCTCTGTGATGCCCCTGCCTGCGCTGTTGTGGGGCTATGCTGTTTTCTGAGCTGCTTGGCTCTGCATCTGTCTTATTAATTAACAGTGAGGTTGCCTGGGTGCACAGCAAGTCATTTCAGAGGTGTAGGGGCCATGGCCTGCTAAACAGCTGTGAGAAGATGCAGGCACCTTGGTCAGGGAAAGATTAGCAGGGTAACGATGGGCAGAAAATCCAGGGCAAAGCTGATGGGAAGTCCAGAGTACCCATGGAAACAAAGCAGCCCAGGAGGTGAGAGAAGGAAAAGCAGGCTGGCTTTGGGAACTTGTGAAATACTGTCAGTGAGAGTCACTATTTCAGAAATGACATTATGGCACTGTCAACCATGTAGAATTATTGGAGTTACTGGCTTTGCAGCTCAGTTCAAGACTGATGAAAGTTCATAATATTGACACTTCTTCACAAGACAGAAACAGCAGGTCGGAGTCAACATAAATCCACACACAAAAGCTGAAAAGTTTAGGTCTACATGATTTGGAAGCCAAGAGAGGGAAGACCTTAAGCACCTGTTTAAGTTCAGTTGGTTTTAAAGGGATTTAAGGGACTGTTTTGAAGTTGCTTTGAATATACCTTCTTTCCTGTTTTACATTTTACAATTTACATAAATGGAAGGCACACAAAGGACATCATAGACATGCTCATATAATGGTGAAGAAGCTTGAATATCCATCCACAGAAATGGTGCAGTTTCTTCCCCTTAAGGTCTTAAAAAGATTCATGACTGGCAGTGCTCTGCTTGGATCTGTGTTAAAAATAAATGGCACATGTTTCTGTTAAAATCAGCTGGGCTCAGTTGTTACCATCTAGCTTTAAGGTGTTTGCCTGTGCTGTAAGAACTGTTCTTAATATATTACAGAAAAGAAGTTCTTGTATCTACATGAGAGAGGTCTAGGTCTCCAAGAGACAGGTGATCTCTTCTCTTACACCACACACCAAAGGGAATAAAAAGAAGTGAGGACCTTCCTTGATGCATGGGCTGGGGCTGTTCAGAGGCAGACATAGCTATGGCTGCCTTCGGCTAACGAAGGGAGCCTGCAGTAAAGGGGACATAAGCTCTTTTTGTGAAACTGTAGATCTTTGTCTCTGTCCTATGCATAAAGGGTTCCTTTCTGAATAGAATGCCTCCTTCTGCTTGCTTTGGGACGGTGGAAGCTTCCACACAGTGCAGTATTGGTTCCTGAAGTAAGCATAGTTTCTGATTAGTCTGGGAGATGACAACAGGAACACTTTGCCTTTGATGCTGAAATACTTGGTTGTATAACAGAACTTAGAGTTTTGATATGAGATAATACTACCATTCCAATTGTTTACAGTAAATATCTACATGAGCCGTCTCTGTGCTTTTCCTTGGCAAAAATGATGGCCAAGCAACAGACTTCCAGTATGACATAACAAACATTAGAAAGGTAGGTCAGATCCTGCTTCCTCTACTCAGGAAATAGCAGTACAAGCAGCCACCTCCAACCCCACACAAATAGTTAGAAAAGAACAGAGGAGACTTAAATAGATGGGGAGAAGCTTGTAGTGCAAAGCTCTTTTTAGATTTTTCATGTCCTTCCAAAGTCCTCTGAATCCAAGGATGACTGTCAAGTTGAGACACGTGCTTTTTAATCTTGAGAAAGTCTGCATGCAACAGTTTGTCAGTCTTTTGTGATCCCAGTATTGCTCTTCCATGTGCTGTCAACCATTAGTCATTGCCAGAACACTTTAGTGTATTGTTTGCTTGAAAAGTATTTCAGAACAGTGTCCACTGCATGGACTGTGATATCTGCTGAGCTTTTGTTCACTTAGCCTTGATTTTTTTATCTGCAGCTGTTTCTGTTTTTCATTGGTGTCTCTTGTCAAGCTGGACAAAGAAAACTAAAGTAAAACTCTGCATTTCGGGTTTGTCGTTTTGCTCATTCACCCACTCATACTTCAACTCCAGCTTTTATGCTCTGTGTAACATTGTTGTGCACAGCTTCCCTAAGGTTGGCATAATAAACTATGTAATATTTATATGAGTAAGGAAATCCTTAAAAGTGACACAGAGCCATTTTATCAGGTCCAGTACCAAATCTCCACTTTCTTTTCAGGACAGTGAAATATCACTCATTCTTGGCTGCTGTAATATCCCCTTAGGATACTATGAGCTGTGCCAGAGATCAGTGTTACTTCTGCAATGCTAACAGCAATTATTCATTATTCCTTATAATACAGGGAATCAGGAGCACCCAACAAAGCTATTAAGCAGCAGGTTTAGAATGAACAAAAGGAAATATTTTTCACACAGCACATAATTATATTGTGGAGCTCATTGCCTCAAGATGCTGTGAAGCCAAAATTATAAATGGGTTAAAAAATGGGCTAGAAAAATTCATTATTAAACACAATGGCTGTGTGCAGTCTCTGGCTGAGGAAGAGATTGCTCAGGAGCTAAAAGGGTATGCTGGGGAAAGATTCACTCTCTATTTGCTCTATTCTTCATACTTTTTTATAAACGTCTGCTACTAGTTCTGTTGTAGAAAAACTAATCGGTTGTATGGACCTCTGGTTTGACCCAGTATGGCTGTTAACTCACATCAAACGGAAAAAAAAAAAAATCAGTGCTCCTCTATATACACAGCAAACAGTGTGATGTAAAGTAGTAATTCTTTTTTTTTTTTTTCCCCCCATACTGGTAGTCAATTTTATAGAGCTAACATCACTTCAGTTTATAAAGAACACAAACTGCTTCTTAAATCAGATAGCATCCTCAGTGTTTTCTAGTTCTTTTCTTTTACTAGCTGTTCTCCTGGTCCACTGCCTCACTGGTGGACTGCAGGACTGCTGGGGACTGGGGCTGCAGCTTGGTGATGCTGTAAAGGGAAAGAGGAAAAATAAAAGAAATCCAGTTGTAAAATACTTTTATATAAAATGCATATAGTTGCTATGCTAAAGCCTAATCCTTGAGCCTTTATTCTGAGCAGTTCTTTATTCTGCAGTGTCTTGTTTCCATTAATTAGACCCTTTCAAGAGAGTTGTATTATATAAAGTACATTGAGGTAGTGGAATGAAACTCCTACTGTGGGCAGTAAACCACTTCTTCTCATGTTTTGGAGAGCAAAAGGGGCACTATTATCTGAATTTTGAAGTTAAACAGGTTGAGCTTCCAAACCACACCAAAGCACTTGCTTTGGTTTTGCACTGGGAAACACATTTAAAATCTAAGAAAATTTGGAGTCTTGCTGCTTTCCTAGTAGTTTTCTACACATTTCAGTTTTGCCACTGACTTTTTAATTGTCTCTTTTACAACATCAGCAGCTTGAATTTTGAGTTTTGATGGTTACATTGTGAATCAGTCTATAGAAGCGACAGTAGCTAGAACATAAAAAACTGTTTGAATACAAGGAAAATCACATAAATTGCTCGTGCTTTTTATATGTTTAATTGTAGATCTGGTTTGAGATTGACATATTTTCCCTCCATTTGTCAGTTTCTTGCACAGCATTTGTGTTTATTTTACTGGTATTTACTAAGCACATGTATGTCTGGCACACAAAGCTAGAAAAGCTGTGCTTTGTGCAGGATTTAGGGCTTCTTTGAAGTTTAACTGTTTTGTGGATTGCTTTTTATTTCTTGTTATTGAGAATATTTTATTTCTTGTTATTGTGTGTTTCTTATTTTTTGTTGACGTTTTTTAAAAACACTTTATTCTTGCCAATAATCGATATCAGAACATTGCTGAGGTAGAAGGACAGTCTAGTTGGGAAGCATGTCTTTCATTTTGACATAACTAGGAATATGTTTTCTTTTAGCTGAAGTATGCTGCAGTATAGTTGCCTTAAATATCTTGTAAGGGATCAGGTTGAATCTTTTTTAAATAGTCCATTTCCAAGGGCCAAGAAACTAATGAAGTTACTAAGTTTTTGTCTAACTGCACACTGACACAAAGGTCTGCTTGTGCTTCATCAGTATTTACACTCACTCCCTGCCAGAGTCCCTGGAAACCTGACTGACAAATCTGGAAGTGTAGTAGTAAGATTATTTTTTTTTTGGTGTCATAAAGTATTTGGATAGTGCTACCCATATGAATGTTTTAGTGTGGAGCAGCAATGTTTTTGAGTGCTCAAGCTTAATAGTGCAGTAATACTGAAAAAAAAAATCCTAAAAAGATTGTTTTCCTCTCTGTTTTCATGAAGAAAAAGGAAAAAAGTACTCTGTAGAAAGTACTATATTGATTGTCACTAATACACACCACATTTAAGCTGAAATCCATGTGCATAAAGCAGTGAAGTACTCCATTCACCATACAGTTTCTGCCCACGCCTGGAAAAGTTTCAGCATCTTCTAATGAAAAACAGAAAAATTATCTTGATTTACACCAAAATTCAAGTTTGATCTGATATCATATTAAGTGTTTGTATTTTAAGTGATATGACAAGTTTAGTTGCCAGCTGTTATGACTATGATAGCTTTCAAATTCAAGTACCTAATACAAAGAAAAACCCAAACCATACTCTTTTGAGGTATTGTCTCAGATATACTTTAAATATATTCTTATGGAACTAAGATTCAGGTTGACATAGAGCAAGATAGGGAGCCAGAGTGGGACATGTAAGACCTTACCTCTCTCTTCAGCTACCTGAAATGAGGTTGTAACCAGGTGGGGGTGGATCTCTTCTCCCAGGTGCGAGCAACAGGACAAAAGTAAACAGCATCAAGTTGATGTCAGGGGAGGTTTGTATTGGATATTGATTATTCCACCTAATGTCAGGACTGGAACATTTCAGTGCCAGGTCACTCTTGTCCATCTAGCTCACTCTTCATCATTTTATCTTGTTGCATTTGCAGAATTTGGTTCATAGAGTTTATTAATAAATCTAATAAATATGGACTTTAATGGGTTGTTATTTTAAACAACTAGTAATTGGTTTAATGAGAAGCAGATGCCTGGAATCTTGTATTGTCTTCTAAGGGAAATATTTATGTAGAGACTCAAATTTTTTAAAGTTTTGTTTTATAGAGGGATGCAGAAAATAAAGGCATCTGCTGCTATTCAACAGAGCTGTTATAATGTTGGGTTGCCTCAATGAATCTAGCTTGAGTGCAGTGTTCTAATGAAAGGAAATGTAGAATAAAAATTTAGAGCTGCAATGTATATAAATCTTGAAATGTCCATGGATAGCTGATAAATTGCTATGTTTTGTTCAGTTTATGCAAAAGATAAAATCAAGAAGCAGATTGCAGAAGCCAAAATTACACATCAAGTCATTAAACCTCAATCTTCATTACTGAAGAATTGTTTTGATACTCAGCAAGATCAGAATCTGAACAAAAGAGTAGCTAGGTGACATGTTCAGAAGAGTCCTGCACACCAGGAAAAAATCCACAGAATAATGTCATAGGTATGATCTAAGTGCAGAACTATGATTGCTCCTTTTCTGTTCTTAAGGCTCTGAATATAAACAATATTTTGCACTGATTTTCTCTTTGTGACTAACCCTTTATTTCTTTCTTAAGTTTCATGTCTCATAATCTATTTGTGTTAACATGGACTTGGTAACTTTTCAGTTAGCTCTCTTTACTTCATGTCCTCACCATATCGTCCTTCTGAAAAAAGACCGTTCTACTGTTCTTTCAAACAATGCTACTTTTCTTCTTTTTTTTTTCCTTTTTTTTTTTTTTTCCTGGAGTCTGTTTGCTGTGAGTATTACATTTGGGTTGTTAATTTACTAAACTGTGCTGTTACTTGTACGTAGCAAATTGAAAACACCACCAAACTAGAGGAGAAGAGACATTCTTGTTGTGCATCTGCCCAGTAAATAACTCGTGACACTCAAATTCCCATCTCCATCATTATTGCTGGAGATAGATTTTTTCTGTTAGTTAGTTCAATACTTATTTCACTTGCAGAGTGTATTCTCTGAATGTAGCTGTGTCAGTGACAAATAAGAAGGAAGAGATATTTGCACTGGAACATTCAGAGATCCCCATTGTATTGCACAAGGTCAGTACAAGTTCAGAAGACTTTTCAAAGCTCTTTGAAAGTTTCTCTCTTGGAATATAATAGGTGATTACATGGAAAGAGAACTGGACAATCCAAATGTCCATCAATAAGCTCCTGTAAAGACATGCTGTAGTGGAACTGTCACATATGCATTGTATTTTTCTACTGAGAAAATATTAGTATCACATACCTGATGTTAGATGAATGATGCAGAACTGCTCTTCAAATAAGAGCATTTAGGGACAGCAACCCCTTTTGTCCCTCCCTCATTGTTAACTTCCACAGAGTACTTCCACTACACATTATCCATTAGCTGAGCCTGGGCCATTTGAGTAGCCTCGATGCAGTGCATTATATATTTGAATGAACTGTCTGGTTTTAAGCCTGGTTGATGAATTTCTGCAAGGTTGCCTCTCTTGGAATGAGGAAGTGCTGTATATACACTTCAAACATCAAAATAAGGCAATTCAGGTTGGTGAGCTGCAGCTCTTCATTAGTGTGCCTAAGCAGACACTGTTTGTTCTAACGAGTAGTCTTGGGGCTGTATTGAAGGTCTGCTGTCTGTCAGTGTACAGTGAGCAAACTAAAAATAATTAGGTTAACAATTGACAGCAACACTTGTCATCATTGTCAATCCCATTATTACCTCTTCTATTTCTATGCTGATTATCTTTATGTGCTCTTAAATACTCTGTATTATTCTTTGAGTAGTTTCTCAGACAGATGGGAAATCGTCTAGGACCAACACTATTTTTTTGAAGGTTTTATCCACCTTTCCAGTAAGTGTGCAGTTGTCCAAAGGGAAGATGATTGACAGGAAGCAATTACAGAGTGAGAGCCTGCAGAGGGAAAAGTGAACATAACTTTAAAACCCAGAGCCAGGATTTTTGAACAGTGAAGCAGTGGGAGCTCCCATTGCTGTGGAAGCTCTCAGTGGATCTATTGTGACCCATTACTGCTCTCCCCAAAGCAGAAAGTGTACCAAATGATCAGCTCATGGACTGGATGCCAGCCAAGAAAAGTGGTAAATAGACATGTAGCTTTTAGATAGAAGATCTTTTTCTTTAGAACAAGGGAACTGCTGGCCTAAAAGTCAAGCCCAGAGGAGTGACTGATTGACTTTATATATGCTAGCAAATAGTGTATTTGCAAACAAGCAAAGCAGACATCGAGGCACCAAAGCTTCCTGTGAAGATCAAAAAATGTAATGAGCCAGCACAATGGAGTGCTATCCTTTTTTTGAAAGGGCACTGCAAGTAGACCTTTATCTGTTTTAGCATGCCCTACTGCTCTTACTTCCCTTGAAAAGTTCTATCTTATCTACAGGGAAAAACAACAGTGTGCAAAATATTTGTGTTCCATCTATGCACGCCAGTGTATTCTGGCTTTTATCTTGTAGTTAAATGTGATGTTAGTGTTGCCTTGTAGCAGAATTAAAATCTTATTATGTGAGCTTTGTTTCTCTCTTATCTTCTATTCAAACTGTATTAACTAGAGCAGCTGAGATACACTCATGGAAACCCTTGAGGCACACTTAGTGAGCCAAATCTGAGGGGTGCTTTATCACTTCTGAAAGGTTAGATCAGCTGTGTGTACATTACAACTTGGATGAAGATAGGGGAGGGGTTTATTCACTTTTCAAATTCAACATTTGTTTGCTTTTGTTTCGTTTTTCCATATATTTTCTATTGCTTCAGGGAATTCTATAACATTTGGAAGGTTTTTCCAAATTGTGTGGTTCTAAATCACAAACAGCTTGTTTTTACAGGGGATTTGAAGATCTTATCAGGTTTTCTATGCCTGAGTTAGCTGATAATTTAAAGTCAGGCAGTTCTTGTGAATTCTGAACTCAGAGCACTGTCTCAGTTACAATGATGTATTCTGATAAAATCAGACAAAAATATTACTGGATTACCTAGAAATGTGTCAGAAGTCACCTTTCTTATCAGTGTATGTGTCCACCAGTTTAATGTTGATCACCTCTCATAAGAATAATCTTCAGTAAGCAGAAGTGCACAGGTATTAAATAGTCTCTTTTCAAATAATATAATTGCTTGAGGAATAATGTCACAGGCTTACAGCATCTGTCGAGTCATGGAAAAGAAGTATTTTCCCATGGAAGGTATTTCCCACTTCAGAAAAGTTTCTTGGAATCCTTAAGCCTTGTTTTGTTCATTACATAGCATATCTAGGCAATAAGTGAAATAGCTCTCATCAATCACTATGTAAAACACAAGTGAAAAGAAAATTTTAATGACTGCAACACAAAGCTTACTACTTCAGTCAAATGCAGACTTTGGTGCCTGATTTCTTTTTTGTATTTTCTTCTTCTCCTCCCCCTCTCTGTCTTACTCTGAATTTTTCATTTTAATTTCCTTTTTTCATTTCTTCAATTTGTTTTCTCTTTTTTTTTATATTTTAAACCAATTGCAAACTCTTCTCTTTACTGTAGGAAGAAAACATCTGCAGTCCTTGCCTTCTTTTTTCACAGCACATTGTATCTTTATGCTCTACTTTAATAATATTTCATTAGCTCTTTGAAACCATTCCCTGGGGCAAGCTTTTATTATTTGTAAAGTAAATCAAATATCAAAGTGCTAATCTTTAGGAGGAAAAATGGGCTAGTCTCAGAAAAAATATTTACATCTTTTATTAGCTTTTTAAATTAAAATTTAAAGTGCACAAAAATATTCCAAATAATTTTCTCAAAGTTCTCAGGTACATAAAACCAGTTTTTAGAAACCATCTGCCTGCTAACATTCTGAGTACACTAAAGAAAATCTAGGAGTGATGTACCTCTGAGTTCTAACTAGCATTGTGGAAGGAATGTTTTGCTTGGCAGAAAGGGACTTGAAAAAGAATTTCCTGAATAAATTGGAAATTAAAAACAAGAGGTGAAAAATCTGGTTATAATGGTACCTTGGAGACCTACATTAGCTCAAATTTAATGCCTCTGCTTTCACACAACATTTTAAGACACCTCTTTGTTTTGGCCTCATTCAAACCATGTTGTAGTAACCAGAGTGAGTATTTTCTTTCTGTTCAAGTCCTTTGAGGTATTTACATGTTACCCAAACCATGTTGTAGTAACCAGAGTGAGTATTTTCTTTCTGTTCAAGTCCTTTGAGGTATTTACATGTTACCCTTCCAAAGATAGCATTAAAAAGTCAATTTAGAATTTACCTTACCTACACATTCAGCAGACTGTATGTGACCTGGAGTCATGCCTCTTTTGTGTAAATCATAGAATTCCAGAATGGTTTAGGTTGCAGGGAATGTAAGAGATCATCTTGTTCCTCCCCTCCTGCCATGAGCAGGGACATCTTTCCGTAGTTGTTCAGAGCCCCTTCCAACCTGGCCTTGAACTCTTCAAGGGATGGGGCATCCACAGCTTCTCTGTTCAGGTACCTCACTCTCCTTGTAGTGAAGAAATACCTGTGGCCTGGTGGGTAGGATTTCTTATTAAGAAATAAACGACTCTGCACCATTTTTTACTCATGTGTGTACAACTAACGTGTGTAATTACATCCTTTGGAACAGCATAGGGAGGAAACAAGGAGATGGCACAGTTAATGAATAATGGTGCAGATAGTTTTGTTCACAAGAGGATAAATTGTGCCTGTGCGGTGGCCAATGTCTTTCTCTGGTTTCCCATCAAAGCACAGAACTAGTTGGTGTTTAGAGTAGCCTGTGTTCATTCACATCATGTTTACAGACATTACAGGCATGAGTCTTGCTCGGGTTTGCACTCTTAATTACATTGTGTGTGAAGAAAAAAAAAAAAAAATGGGGAGGAATGGGAGATTCCATTGTACATGAAAAGTATTCATTAAATCCTCCAAAAGCAGGAAATTCATTTTCATAAGAGGAAATAAGCACTGCTTGAGACCAACCTTATTTTCCTTTACACACAAATAAAAAATAATATATCCTGCACTTTAGTTACAGTACAAGTGTGCATATTGTACCCAGAGGGTCCTTTCTATAAAAAAGGATCATGAAATCCTATCAGCACACTATATTTTTCTGCTGGAGATAAATCAGGAAGATTAATGAGGTTAAGTTATTGCTGTCTAGTATGCCAGGGAATAAGTTTCTAAATTAGAATTTTAATTGTATGCTCTATTGCAGTCCTCTTACTAATTCACCATATTTCTAAAATCTTTCCTTATACGGTAGTCTTAAAGAATTTTAAAGGAATTAAAGTAATGGAGTTTTTAAAACTTAAGTAGGTAAAATGGAAATAGTTCTGAAAGCCCATCAAAACTAGGTAATCTGTGAAATCTTTAGACTGCTCTGCAGAATTTATAAAGATTTCTATTCCTGCTGTTTAATATTACAGGTGAGTTTCAGGTATTATCTTCAGTGTTAGATAGCAAAAACGTAAGTTACACCAACAGATCTCATAGATAGATTGGGTTCAAAATATATGGAAAGTAATTCTTCGTTAGTTATTACAGAAGTACTCTATGACACTCTGTTTTTGCAGCCTTGTCATGATTTAAGACCAAATGACAATTGGTTATTGGAGACTAAATATATTAAGCTACCAAAATATTTCAACCACCAATATGTGCAGTTTTACAAATCGCACAACTTCCATTCCACATGGAAGTGGGAGAGGACACATTCCAGGAAAGAACTCAGGTGGGTCTGTGTGGTGGTTCCAGCCATGCCACATGTTCTCCTACAGTCTCTCAGGTCCCCTCGTCCTCTGGGTTCTTTCCACAAGCAACTCTAGACACTGTCAAATATAGGACTAGGTAGGAAAAAAAACTTATTCTTGATTATCTTGTTCAAATGCTCTTAACACCTAAAAGCCAGCCTTCATCATGGCTGGTACTCACAACCTGCTATTCCTGAAGGTGTGCAACACCTTCACAATTTTTACAGTGGCTGACAAGTCACTTTCACTTAAGTTACTTCTCTATTCTAGTGAGCTGGTGAGCTACTCTCTTGTCCTATAGTGTTAACTAAATTTCATGTGTATTTCCCAATGCTATTGTCAACTAGAGCTAACTCATGATAAGTGGTGCAAGTACCTATGTCATTCATAGTACAATACTGAAGCAGTTTGATCATTTTTAGTATCTTTTCCTTGTGCTGCTATAGGTTGAGTAGACTGCCCAGTTGTCCAGGGAGTAGCAAAGCCTGTGAGTTTAAAAATACAAACATATTAGGAAATGCACTGACTGAAAGCACTGCCTCTGAAAAATGAGCACAGAATTAGTACCAAATTTTGTCTACCTGTGAGGTTTTAGTCCTTTGTTTTGAAATCTGAGTGTTAAGGCATGCTGTAGTTAGTCAGTGGAGGAGGTAAGAGCTCCCCTTCCATTTCAACATTTAATGTATGCAGTGAGTATGATGTTTAGTGTCTCAAAAGACCAGAAGGACTTTTGCTTTCCTATGCTTCTTCTCACGTGTAGTGCAGACCGACCTAAATTCACCTGAGAAAGAAAAGACTGTTTCCTACCTCTGGCTATGCAAACCCTTGAGTGGGTGTTTCTGGGTTTTTGTACATCAGTTCAAGGACGAGCAACCACATAAAGGACCATTGGGAACAATATCAGAGAGGTGCTGTATGTCAGGCTATTAACTCTGTATCTGCTTTAAAACTGATCTGCATCTTAGATCTCACACACAGAAAACCTTATGTAAACTATCGGCCTAATTTTACCAGAAAAACCTGAACACAGCAAGGGAGTTTTATCAATAAAGTAAATATATTCTATTTGCAACCGTCTTTATTGGGCTTTGGGATTTTTTTCTTCTGTGTTCAGACTTAGGCTACAGTAACACACCGGTAGGTGCTTTATGGCTTCTGAAGTCAGTTTACATTGATGAGATAGATTTTCACATTGGCTCTTGCAACAGACACTTTTCAAGGGCAGGCACAGTAAAATGTTTTTTTAAATTCCATTATTTGAAAACTGGACATAATTCTCAGTGATTGAAGCTGACAGAGAAGGAAAATCTGATGGTGAATATATTCTCTAGTGGCAGGCTGTCATCCACAGATGCTCTCAGTGACCAGAGCAATGACTGAAGTACGAAGAGCTGCTTGCATACTGTGGGTTGCCATCAGTGAAATAATTTACCACTGCTCACAAACACTTGGGGAGATCTATTACCTACAGGTGATGTATTTTCAATGATGAAAGCTTCCCTCAAAGTGACTAGCAGATTTCTTTGAACATAACTTTCAGGGATCCTTTTTAATTCCTTAATAGTCTAAATACTGAGTTATCAACAAACAGAACTTGATTATTTCAATTTTCTGTTTAAAAAAGCCGAAACAATTAATGTTGTTAAGTCACAAGAACATCCTAATATGCCAGATATTTAGCAGATTCTGAATATTGAAAATCCAATGAACTGACAGATTTACTGCACTCACAGATCTTGCAGTGCTCATTAAATGAGCCTGAAGATCCTTGTCCTCCAAACATTTATGGACTTGCTTAAATGTGTATTTACTAGGGTTTGCAAATACAAAGAGTCTAATATGACCCTAGGATCTTAACTCAGACTTTAGTGGATGCATTTTTTCCCATCTGTAATCTCCACATATAAAATGGATACAGCATTAATGTTAAACTAGTAATGAATCTTCACTATCAAATTCAGGGCATTTTAGGCATCTAATTTAGCTGCAACTCAAAGGGCTATTGTAGAAATATAAGTTTCTTCTCTAGCTAATTGAGTTTAGACAAGGACCTCCATTAGGATCACTGTTAGTTGTCTGGTCTGGCTTAAAGTAGACAGTGTGCATAACTCTCTGCATGTAACTTAAAAACAAATCCAGAGGTATTTATAACTGGATACATCAAATTACCAATGTTGTTGAAATACATCGTAATCTGGTTATTTAGAAATGGCAATGAAAAATGAATGTTACCAGTGAAGAAACTCAGAGTCAGTAGAAAAGATCAGGTACCATGAAGACCGATACATTTAAAAACAAATCCGCAGGTCAAACTTAAGACTGTTACATAGTGCACTAGCATTTCTTTGTATCTAAAAATAATATTCTTGCTTATTAAGTAGGCAGAGGGAGATTTATGATATCCTTAACTTCTGATTTCTTTGCATAAGAATTTGCGTTTTGTAAATGACATCGTAAGAGACTACACTGTTGTCACCTAGCAACTACAAAGTATTTTTTGGAAAAGTTGCTGCTTGGTTTTTGACTAATAATAAAAATAGTAATTCCACACTTTACATTTGTAGACCTTAAAGCACTTAGAAAGATGTATTTTTCTAAGTATCTTTATCTGGAAGCATGAAATCTGGGATAGAAAGTGCGTTGGCAAAGATGACAATCAACAGAGATACAAATTTTATTCTGAAGATCTCACTCTGTTCTCCGCATACTATCCTCTTCAAACTGTACTTTTATATAGGTCCTTTCCAATTTTTTTTTTTTGCCTTATGAATTTTAAATAAGGAAAGGAAATAATCTAAAAAAAATCTGTATTTGCAATGATTATCTCCCCCTCTCATTTGAGATATTGCAGTTATTTTCTAGTCTGGGGGTCACAGTGAATTAGCCCTTGGCAAATATTTAATTTTTAATGGAAACCACTACAGTATTGAGTTAAAGCACGCGAAAGTATCACATTCCTCCTAAGATGGTCCTACTGCTGCATCACTGACCAGTTTTCATGCTGCATATAAAGCAGTTCTCTGTAATTAATTTTTCTTCAGAAAGTGTTTTTATCCTAATTATTGTAATATTTTCTACTAGCAGAATGGCAGTTGACATGCATACTGAAATGTCTGCTGTAACAACAGCTGGCTTGAAGAGCATTTCATTTTTCAAGAAAATCACAGAGGCTGGGTAGTCAGGGTTCTGTGTGATTTCGAGTTGAAGAAATACTTATTTTAAATTATTTGAGTAATGTCCTATATTCATTTTCGGTTCTCCATTGCCTTTGCCAAGCATTTGGTGGAGTGAAGCTGTTTGGGGGCCATATTTCTTCCTAACAGTCCACAGTTTTAAGAAACAGAATTCTAAGGATGAATTAGAATGAATAGCCACAAAGATAATGTGTGGGCTGCTGTGCAGCAGCATCCCTGGAGAGTGATATGTCAGAAAAGAGATTTTAAAAATTTCTGTAATGAAACATGTATTTCTCACAAGTAAGGAAAGATCTTGACAGATCATCTGTTATGAAATATCTACTCTGTTCTTTTCTTGTGGGACAAATGAGATTTCTCTTTACAATACATTGCGGATTATCATTCTGTTGCAGTTTGTGTAATGGCAGCACACGGGGAATTTAGGAAATGACACTCCAGCTGTCTTTTACAATAACTGGGTTTTTTTACGCTTTTACACTGTAATACCTCTTCCTTCAATTATCTTTGCTGTACTCCTCTCACTGTAATACCAGTGTGTATCCCAAAATGAATTAAAAAGAAAAATGGATATACATAATTGTCTTATTTTCCCTGTGTGATATGTTTTATTTCATTCACTAATTTATTGATAAAAACTCAAAAATAAATATCTGAAGTTCCTTTTCTGTGATACATTTTTAATAAAGAAAGTGAAGTCAGTAAGAAGCAGTAGCTGGAAATGTAAATGTGTTTCCTGGTCTTTGCTGTTGTGTGAGGTTTGATATATATGTGTTCTAAAGAACAGAATTATCTTTGTTGCAGATAAATTCCTTTCCAATATTTATATCTATATATATCTATATATATATATCTATATTTATATCTATAAACCTTATAGATGGTTTATCTATAAGGCTCATTAAAATTATCATTGTTTTCACAAGTTCCAAACACTTGGGAGAAGTAGAACTCGTACATTGCATCTGAGATGCAGTACATTGCCCGGTGTATTTGTACCCAAAGCAGTACATTGCCTGGTGTATTTCTTCCCTGAATTCAGCACCATCTAAATCTTTCCCAGTTGCCTCCAGAGATTTACTTTATTCGATTGGTTTAAAGCAATTTTGTAAAACTTCATTAGGGGGACAGAGAGAAGCAAGATGTCCCTTGGAGAATATTTGGGTCTTCTGTATTTCAAGGTGTAGGCTCAGAAGCTGTGTCAGCAGGACTCTTTCTCTGTAACAGCCCATGTAATGCTTACTGAATTGAACTCAAAACCACTTGCTGGGTAGTGTCTTATGGATCAATTCTGTGCATTAGTCTCTAGGAGAAGGACTGTAAAAAACCTAGAATTTTCAGTAGTCTACTTAGCTGTCTGAAATGCAAAATCCACATCAAATTTTAGATCAGATTGAATTGTTCATTTGTTGTGTCTTTGGAGCTTTGTTGCTGACCATTTCCATTTCTACTTTGCCTTTAACCATGTTTAATTGTTCATCACCCAGCGTTGTCTGAGAGTCTGAACTTTGCAAGAAATTGAGACACAGATCTTTGCCCACAGAGAGTCATTCCTTATGCAGTTTGGTAGGACTTACTAGAAAAGTAATTTCCTTCCAGCCTGACTTGAGAGTGCTCTAGAGTTGGAGGGCCTGCTTGCTTTAGATGCTGTTGGCAAATCTATAATCAGATAGCGATTGACGCCTTTTTGGCAAAGAGCCCCAAAGCTGTAAATCATCTTAGGATTCACAAGGTTACACTTCTCTATCCTGGTAGCAATCAGTGTTTCTCAGAGTTGTACCCAATGTATGTTATGAGTAAGGAGAAATTTATCTGTATTAGTGGGTTTTAATAATTTTGGTTTCCAAACCGTTAAAAATTTTCAAAGGAGAGATGAAGGAAAAACAAATTGAAGCCACTGACAAGGCTTACAGTTTTCTTGAGTTATTATTTATAAACATTTTAGAAGTAGTCCGTGTATTCCCAGGAATTTCTAGATCATAAATTGGAAACCAGCATTCTAGGAAACTTGTGAAAAGAATAGCCATTTTAGACACTGAATGCCCTTGTGTTCTACTGACTTCAGCAAGAGATCAGGGGTTTGGTTTGACTTCTATGCTCTTTGTTATTAGAAATCATTGGGATTCTAAAAACAACTTCTTTTAAATTTGAGGGCAAAAGACAGTAATAGTAGACGATTTTATGGGCATTATCTGTTTTAAACCACTCAGAATGTCTTGAGATCTTGCAAGAGATACAAACTTCACAGTGTTTTCTCTATTTAGTGTGGTACAAAAGACTTAATCTACTGATCATTCTAGTAAAAAGATGAAAATATGAGTTAGGACTGGTCATAATCATGATATAATTCCAGTAGTTTGCTTGGCAACAAAGTATTTTTTAACACAAGATAATTATTTCAATAGAAAATTTTAAAATGTGTCTGCACGATATGACTTATGGATACAGTGCATAAATTAGGAGATTTAGCAAATGCTCTTTTACACCACAGAAAGCACAGGACATACAGGGCATTAACAACTTGCTTGCTGCCCTTTCGGCAGCTTCTGTGTTTTATTAACGTAAAAATAAACTTTTAGCACCTTCAACTTTCTTATTTACATGAAATTTACTAGCTAAAGGACAGCAGTTCGGTGAATATGAGATTATATTTTTCACAAAATCACATTGATTTTATTCTCTGAGAAAATAATCATTGTGGTAGTGTTGTAAATTGTGCTTAAGAGAAAAAAAGACACGTGTGCTAGTTGAATCCATGTTTTTTTAACTGCCTGTGTATGTTTTGATCTATGAGGTCATCTGCCAGCAAGTAAATGAAACTTGGGATATGTCAAAAATAAAGCATATCAGTACAGTCTGTAATTTCTACACTCAAATACTGGAGCAGCTCCAACACTGATGATGAAGCTCCTTCAGCTTCACGTGTGTGTATGAGAACTATACGGGGAATCTGGATAGCACAAGTGAAGGACTCTTAGTGTTGCAAGAACGCAGATTTGGAAAGGTTTAATAGCACTTCAGTTGCAAATAATTCTTCTTGCTGTTACACAGATAATCTCATGTCAAATTTTAAGTAACATCTGGAGCTATGCATAAATACCATTTAGACGGGAGACTCGTATTTTTGCTCAATAAATGAATCATTTAAATGACACTTGAACAACAATACCCACAAGTACTGTTTGCCTTTCTCTTTTGTTTAGCCATAAGGTAACTGTTGCTGCATGCTTTTCTTAATGTCACTTTCTTTCCTTGTTTTAGAGTTTCTTTGAAGGACAGTCTGCACCATGGGATTCAGCTAAGAAAGATGAGAACAGAATGAAAAATAGATATGGGAATATCATTGCATGTGAGTGTTGACAACATAATTGTGCACTTCGTTAACTCCCTTCAGATCTGGATAAGAATGACCACCAGCCTTGTGCTCACACCAGGCTTATATTCCTTTTCCCTAATTAAGAAGATAAAAATGAGGGAAAATCTTTCTTTTTTTTTTTTTTTTCTTGAGAAAACTGTCAGATTTAATGGGTTTTCTCAACTGCCCTTCTGTCTACTTTCCATCCTGTGATCAGCGTATGGCTAATGGAGAACAGCACCTTTAACCAGTACTCAGCTCTAACAGGTCCCAAACTGCTCCTGTCAGCTTAGCACAAGACTGCCCATGATCACATCAATATTGGTATTAAGTTCTGGGTATTTTAGGAGCAGACAGTACTGGTGCTTAAGTGTTCCACAGTAACAGAAACAACTATCCTGGCTTATGCTAGACAGACTCTAAGGAAAAAAGGTAACCCTTACGTTTTACTTAAAAATTCCAGGCTTAAAAAGGATTTGACACAGTAATAATCAAATAACTTGAGGAGATGATAACATGCTTTGGTGAGTGGCCCCTACATCTTGCATTATGGGAGTTCCAAAGCATTGTGACTAGAGATGTTGCACATGAACATGGAGGCAGGAAATATATCAGGTTCAGTAAAATTATGTTGTTTACACACTGCTCTTGTTGCACATAAAGGTAAGTTTTCAGTGTGTATGTAGGAGATGATCCTTTCCCTGTTTTTTCACTTTAAAATCTAAGTTTAAGATGGGGAGTGTATATGTTTTTAACAGCCAGCCAGATAACCATGAGCAGGTATAAGCAGAGAAATAAGCAGCTGTCACCTTGTTTTGTAAGCTTGAAGATGAAGGGTGGTCTTTAAGGAGGGATCATTTAATGATACTGCTGAGTTCAGAAATCATACAGCACTCAGCAGAGAACAATAAGCCATGCTGATTGTGTGAACATATGGAGGACCTGTGGAAGGAGTATGTAGTGCATATTTGCACTAACTTCAGCACCTATCCTAGGTGTTTGTCCAGGCACATATCTGCCTAGGTTTCCTCATCAGTGAATCACATGGACTTGACAGAGAGAAGGACAGGTCTTCTAGAGAGAGGGCTCTGAAATAGAGCCCATTTGTATGCTTCTGAATCACCACCTCAGGAGGTCCTCTCTGCAGTGCATGGGTCTAGAGAAAACAGCTCCCAACTTTAGTGACCTACAGTAAGTGATATGAATAGGGCCCAGCAGGGCTGAGACTGTCTGCAAAGAGAAAACAGCTTTGTAGCTTGCTGCAGAAGGAGAACCCACAGGAAATGCACATGGAGGCAGAGGCAAATTAAGCAAGAGGTGATCTGCCACATGGTCTTGAGTGGACATGATAGTATCGCTGTGTATTTTGGATGTACACTGTGCTATATACTGAAAAAGGAAATTAAATCTTCTAGAGAAATGATGGGCTGGCACATATGCAAAAGCAGATAAGTTAACTAGATACGGTTTTGCTTGTTTCCCTCCATGCAATATTTAATGTGTTACAAACTTGTTATTTTGTGAGTATGTACATTATATGAGTAACAGCTAATCGTTTGAGTAAAAATATCAAAGTCAAAAACAAGAAATACAAAGCAGTTTTATGCTTATCCTTGCTTTATGAAATTTTTTTTCCAGTCCTAGCCTATTACAATAGATCTTCTCTTGTAGTCAGGTTTAGTGTGTCACTCCCCTCTTTTAATGTCATGTTAGACATTGTCTTAAACTTTGACACCCTTTGGTTGAAGAAAGCTAGAAAGCTGCTAGTGCTTTATGTCTGAGGTAATCAAGTGATGAATAGCCAAGGGAGAACACATAAAAGATATTAGATACACAAATCAATGACAATTACAAGTGATACTGAAGGCTTTCTAAGAGGTGAAATATAATTCAGGACATTTCGATCTCAATTTACTTGAAATGTCCTCAGTATTTAGCAGAGGGAGAGAGTTGGATGGAGTTTTTATCAATAACACTTTCTGTTTATGTGGCTGTGAAAACAAAGACAACTCAAGTTAAAATTAAGATCTACTAGAATTAAAGACATTATCTTAAAAGAAAAGCTGAAACTGCCCACAGTTTGTCATTCAGTTTGTCATTCGATGTTGTTAAATATGTGTATACAAATGGGGTAGTTAACTTTTTAATTATTTTATGTGGTTTTCTCCTAGATAAATGATTGCATTTCTCAGACTCTGAGGGTACAATTTGAATGGTCTAATTTTGAAAATTCATCCCAGATAATTGTATAAAGTATATGCTTTAGCTTAAAAACATTTTAATAAATTGCTCTTTTATGCTATGTTCAAACACTTAAAAATACGGTAGTTTAGATGCCACTAACTATGGGTACATGATTATAATGAAATGTATATTTTTTCTGCATAGCATATTTTTTTCTATCCATTTACCCTCATTGTTTTAATTTTTCCCAAGACACTACTGTTATATTATTGCTTGTAGTCATTATTGTTCTCGGAGGGAGCTAAAACAATAGCAGCAAGCATCCAGCATTGCAGGAGCTTGTCAAAATTGTAATATGCTTTATGATGTGCATTTAATTGGCTACAAGTGTGCCCTGTCCACTTTATGACAGTGGCTACAAGAAGTTGAATCATGATCACAGTCCAGTCACCCACAGAAAACATGTTCTTTCTTTACTGAAAAAAAAAACCTTCATGTTTTCTCATTACAAACTATACCCAGTATGAACCTGCTAAATGAATCTTTCATCACCTAAGAAATATTATGTTTCTGCCATAACTGTGTGGGGTTAGGCATGGATTTTGGTAAAATTTATTCATTTTTTCCTCAGGAGAGATCTTGAGAGAATGGGAGGGGTTCTGTATTTATTTTTACCTAACTCAATATTGACTAAATGAGAAGAGAGTATTGATCACAGCTTTTAAAAGCAGCTAAAGATTTTAGGTGAGACATTTATAGAAGGTTTGATTTGCAGAGAATCGGGAATGCACGTCCCAAGAAAGGGTCATTGGCTAGGCATGCTAATCAACCAGGTGCTCAAGGGGCTTGTTAGAGATCACAGTCTGCAGGCTGGCGTATGCATGTTGTAGGTAACGTGAGGCGAGAGAGAATAAAATGCTTATATTTGTTATCTATTGCCATATTCCACAAAGACAAATTTATTCTAAGATAAATAATTTTAAAAGCTTAAGTGATCAGTGGAAAGTTAAATTTGATCTCCTAATGGAAGGGTATCAAAATAACAATGAGATAGAAAAAAGGGTATTTAAAAGCTGCATAAATTGTCAAGAGCAACTGAAGTATAAAGGAAAAAAATACGTTAAAAATATAGACAGTTAATCTAGAGACTATTTAAGAATCAACACACGTGTTGAAGAATATGGCTTGTGTACTTCTTAGTTTTAAATCTGCTTGACATAAGCACAGCCCAGACACAGTAACATTTCTTTGTGTTGACATAAGGATTTTTTTCAATTTAACAAGTGTTGCCATGCAGTGAGGAGTTAACTTGAGTTCTCAAAGCAGTAAAAAAAGGGAGTCACTCCAGTTCCACTGCAAATAAATGGGTATTGGACAGTCCATTACCTCTAGAATTCCCAGAAACTTAGCTGAGAATGCAGTACTAAGAAAAATTCACATGAGAAGATAAAAGGGACAGACATGATATGAAGATATAGGTATGAAATAACTTCTTTATTTTGCTTTATCCAAAACAAGAGTTATTGTAAGAAAAGCAACAAAATAATGGAAATGTAAAGAAAAGATACTGCATATTATTCAATTGTATAAATCAGTCAAATAACAGGAAGCTACATTTTTAAGATATTTCTTAAAGGGAAAAAGCTAAGCTTGTTTTGTCCAATATGGAACTCAATTCTAGGGAAGTGATCAAACAGGGGTTTCATTTACCTAAATATAGACATGTGATGCCATTTCAGGTGGCCTGAGACATCCGTGCAAGACCAATGAATGCAGCACAGTAAATATGGGAAACATGTTATTCCATAGTGGCAGCTGAAAGCTAGGCAGTATATCCTGGTGGCTGTATAAAGTGCCATGAGATGTTTTGTGCTTAGACAACTGAACCTTGCCCTCTGTAATTCAAGAAATGCGAAAGTGTAGATCTTTACTAGCCTGAGTTGTCCTGGTGAGAATGCCTGTAAGGCAACGATGTGGGAAATCATGAAAATATGGATGAAGATATACCAGAGTCCAAGCAAGCTTGACTTCTGAGTCTGCTGACTTAAGCAGAAGTTCGATGAGGTCCCAAAACTGTAAAAGCAGCAGCCATGGCTGGAGCTTAGAAAGTTCCTTAGTATCTTGCTTAAGTAAGATGGATTTTTAGGATTAAGGTCCTGTGAGCCAAACCTCTGTTCTGAAGAAACTGATAAATAGTTTAATTAAGCATAGAATAGCAAGGCACTTGGATAAGCATAGCTTGGTAGAGTCAGACAGGCAGGGGTTATGTAATGGAAAGTCACAGCTCTATAAATTTTTATTCTTGGAAAAGTGAATAAAGAGGCTGAAAAGCCTGACCTGATTAACATAACTGTTAATAAATATTCCAGCATGTTTGAAAACCTCATTCTTAAAGACTGTTGAATGAAATAATTCCAAGAAAATAGAAATGTAAGATCTTTGTGGAACCTGGAGATGGAATTTTAATTCATTCCGATTTACTATATTGGGGTTGTAGCACGCCCTTTCTCTCTCCCAGGGGAATCCCAGGGAAATAAATGAGGCTCTGAGATCTCTATTTCCTAAGACTTGTAGCATAAGAGGAAGGGTAAAGAATTCACCTCGACCAGTTTCTCTCTTGACTTGTAATTTTAAAACAACATTATTTTAAGAAGCACTTACCCTGGTCTTCCTCCACCGTAATGTGGGCCGAAATTATGCTACTTATAATGAAGTTGGGTTTTTAAGCCACTTCATGTTCCTTCATTTGTTTGCTATCTTTTAGGAATGTTAAAGCTTCAGAAATAGCTGTTCAGAACACGGGTGGCAAGTTTTGGGTGTTTAATGATTATTTACATTTACAACACAATAACGACTATCATGAAGGTCTGTCATCAGCTGCAAGTAATATTAGCTCAGCAGGCAGGCAGCAAAACCATAATACACAGGTATCTAATTAGCAAGAGTACCTCATAAACAAAGCAGCAATAAAAGTGGCTGCTTATCATCTCTCCATCCTTGAGATCCTACCCTCAAATTGTTTTATCTACAACTTGTGCAGCATTCGGAAAAAGCCATTGTTTGTGGTCGCTTTTGAACTAAGAGAGTCAAGAGGAGCTTACAAAGTCTCCGGGAAGAAGGAGCCCTACTAGCCTACAGATATTCTTGTGCAGAGCTCTAGCAGTTGCTATATCATAGAGAAGATGAGGCAGCTGTCATGAGATGAATTCATGCCATGATGTTTCGCATTGGAATTTAGAAAATAAAACTGGAAGTGTTTTCACAGTCCTGGATAGATACAGATGACCACAGTGGAGCAAAATTAAGTGACAAAGCCATTGTCTTACTGCTTGGGTTCTGCCACTACCGTGTTTTGCTTTCTCTCTTACTGAAAAGATAATGAGTTTCCTCCAAAAACTCTGAGGTTGCAGTATGTCTTGAATGACTTCAGCTCCTCCTCAGTACTGGCAGAAGCATTTCCAAATGAATAAACCTTTGACAATTTAATGTTATTTTATTGACAAAAGCAGGGGGTCAAGGCAAAAGTGATAATTGTAATGTTTTTCACATTATAAGATTTAAGAAATTCATACTGAAAACTAGAGGGGATTTGGAAAGCCTGTGAATGACTGAAATGAGAATTAAACGTAGATACAGTTTTCATGTCCAACAAAATAAGCATGAACTTGCAATTGCTAAGGTTTTAGTTTGACTATAAAGGAATATTTTGATTAGGCCTGTATTACTGAATATGTCTTTAATTACTTTTTTTTCCTCTCCATTGTTCCCTTTTCAGATGATCATTCTCGAGTGAGATTGCAGCCTATTGAAGGAGAAACAAGTTCCGATTACATCAATGGGAATTATATTGATGTGCGTATCCTGATGTAGTCAACAAGCTTAATGTTGTGTTCAGTCAAAGAGGGAACTCTTATTATTCTCACATTATTCACAATTTGTAATAGATACCACAGCTAATAACAGCTGCTAACATTGTTTAGCACTGGAGAGTGCTGTCTTCAGAAGCTAGGTGTGCACTAAAGGAAGGGAAAAGCCTCAAAGGTTTGTCAATCAGTAAATGAAATGAGTCATTTCCTCCAACTGCCACTAGACTGAAACCTTGCCAGGAACACTGTATGGCTACTTTGCCTGCTGGTGCTTATATGGGCTAGCAAAATGTTATTTTCTCTTTCTGTCAACAGCTTGGCATCATTCCACATTTAAAAGAAAGCTGTTTGCATATTAATGTGACAAAACTCTGTAATGCCTAATGCAGAGATTTGCAGTCTCTTGTCATCTCTGCACTTTTAAGTCGCCTTCAAAGTATATTCTGCAGCTGTTAACCAGTATTTCTAATGCAAGCAAGACATTTCATTAAATATGTAGGCTGTTTAATTATTGAAAGTGGCTTCTTTGTTCACTCTGCATCGTGTTAACTTAATGTTTTACATTAAAATAAATTCTTTAAGAGACAAGGTGTTTTTGTTTGAAAGAATGAGCTCACAAGTGGAATTGAAAATCATTAAAAAGCCAATATTACTTGTCTCAAGCCAGAAGTCTATGGATAGCAAAATTAGTAATTTTACTGTTCACATGGATGTTAGCCTAGATGTTAGGCTAAGTAAAACAATTGCTGCTTCATAGGAAACCGTGCCTGCTAAAGATTTCTTGTTCAGCAGTTACATCTTTGAAAAATTGTGTCAGATTTTGCAGTTCAAATTTAATTACTAGTATGAAACAGGAACCTAACAGATATTTTTTTCTCAGAATGTGGAGGAACTAGAGCTATACAAGAAAAGTAGGTGCTTCAGTTGTAACAATACGAAGTCTGAGGGAACTTTCTGAAGATACCTCTTGTTACTGATGTTTATATAAGCACATTCAAGAGTCATTAGACTAAGCTCAGATTTCTGCTCAGTCCCTTGCTGTTTGAAAGAGTAGCACACTCACCAAGCAGTGAAGGCACATATGGAAGTATATTTAGTTAGATGCCACGCTAATCTCTGAAGGGAGTAATCTGTCATGAAAGGAGAGTTCACACTGGGGACTTAGATTTGAATTCACTTTCACATTTTCTCCAGCATTTAGAATTGTTCTCATTTTAGGCTAGTAGTATGTGCTTGTGTCAGATTTGGATCTTACTCTAAAATATTATGAGACATGAGAAATAAAGATTTGGATTTTACACTTTCATATAAAATGCTGATAGATACCTGCATAGAAACTTTTTTTTTTTTTTTTCTCGCTTATGGAGTACAAAAGGATGGAGAGAATGTGGCCCTAGAAGAAACAATGCCTGAGAACCAAAAATGTCTTTTCCTCATCCTCAGCAGATGGCTTCATTGCAAAGCTTAGAGGCATCCTCCAAAGACAACTCTGCCACAAAACACAGCATGTTTGTTTATAATCTTGCTAGTCAGGTTTCCATTGGAAACACTGGTTTTTCTACTACAGAAGCAGCTTTAATTTTGCTCTTGCGTGCAGTTATTACTGGAGTTGTCATACTGTCAGTATAACACGTTAATAAGGGAATGGCACCATCATAGACACAATGGTTATGATGTATTTCTTCCCATGCTTTTTATCACTGGGAAATGGAAGTGTCTGATCCCAGGCACTAAGGATTAGGTAACACACAGAAGGAAAAAAAAAAACCCACTCTGTAGCTCTCTGAACACTTCTCAGTTCACGGACTTCCAAATTTTGCTTCAGTGTCATGTAAAGAAATAAATTCTGTAACTCATGTTATTCTTTCTGTGATATTCAAAGTATCTTCAGTTGTTTTGATTCTTTCCCACCTTGTATCACTGCATTTTCCCTTGCTCTTTCACAAAGAAATTGCAATGGCATGTGTGCTACAGCCTTAAGTTCTTCCTGCTGATAACTGACAATGCATTATAACCATTATTCAAATATTAACACTCCTACAACTGGATTGATCAGCATAGTGGTGCATGATCTAAACATTTGGTGACACTCCCATCACATCAGAAATTCAAATACTATAAAAATGCTATCATTAAATTTTGGCAACCTTTTCCATGTTACAAAGAATGCATAGAGTGTTGGTCTTTATTGCTTGGCCTACTTGTGATTAAGCTGCTCTTGTCATCAGAGTTGTATTATGTTCTTCTTGAAAAAGTATGTTCATAACAAATTATTTAATCAAAGAACTTCTCGTCCTTTTTACTGTTGAGAAATAAAACATAAACAAACCACCATGATCAGAGTGAACACCATGCCCTCCTGCATTCCCCAGGCTGAATTTTAATCTGACATTTTTTAACTGTTAAAAAAGGGATAGGCTTTGCAGTCAACAGCAATAGGTGAAGATATATCTCAGACTTCATGAGCACCTGATGCCATTAACTGCAAGGGCTAGAGAGGATTTCATGCTGTTCATTTTCAATAGAGCCAACAAGGGACTGAAAAAACATATTACTTCTGGCCCCTAATGTACAAGGCTGCAACTTAAGTATTTTGCAGAAAACACATTTGCTTTTGTTTCCCTTCTCACTTGCCCTTCCCCAACTGAAAAGAACTTTTGCATCTAATATATTATTTGTACTGTTGTGACATTTACTGAATACTATCCTAAATGAAGTTTCACTCATAGGAACATAACCAAGGTGCAAATTGTTGATATTTTTTTTTTCCTTTCAATTTATTCTAGGGTTATCATAGACCAAATCACTACATTGCTACACAAGGTAAGTTAATCACCCTTTCCTTCTGGTTATGTCAGGCTAAGAGGTTTTGGTACTTGGATTGCAGTTCATTCTCTCTAACATGAATTCTTGCCACAGTCAATATCCAGGGTAGAGTCGGCTCAATCACTTAGGTAGAAGCGAGGAAACTGAATTGTACCAAATTTTCAGGTGTTTCAAGTAAGCAGTCCTTTACCTTTGTGTTAAAACAGGTTTTGAATAAAAAAGCTAAATGCATCATTTTTGAAAGAAGTTACTCAGCATTATGTTACTCATGAAAAAAGAGATTAGTCATGGTAGAAATGTTTTGTACCTGTTCAGAGAGACAACAGTGTCATGGAAATATATGTTCTCTTAACTGTTCAATGATAACTAGGCTCCAGGTCCTTCAAATACAAACCTCTTCAGCTAGCAACTTTTGGTAGAGGAGCAAAAGACATCTAAACACTGGCAGGAGGATTCATCACAGGGTTCTACAGAGACAGTTTTACAGGCCGTCATTTGAATTCTTGCTGGAGAAAAAGAGCCTATTCTTTTATCAACACACAAATTAATTTTCAATTTGTACTTGTCTTCAAAGACATAATATGTGCATTCTGATGCAGTTCTTATTTATCTTTTTGGTCAAGTTCAGAGCTGGAACAAATGGGAAGAATGAGTCTTCTGTGACTACTTAGTCATAATATTGAACAATATGCCAATCTCCTACCTATGCTTGGATAGCACGTATGAAAATTTGATTGTTCCTCCACTGATTGGAGGGAATCTTTTTTGTAATAGGTAGTCTGTGACAGAGCTTCCTGCATTTGCCCGTGGATCTGAAAAAGATGAGCTCCACCCACAGATGTTATTTTAACCTTTAAAGGGACCCAGCTGGAGTACTGGGTATAATATGCTCAGAATAATCTTAACATGTGTTGGATTTAGAGATCACATATTTTTAATGTTCAATGCAAATAAAATGTTGACCATGTCACATAAGGCATTTTGCTGTGATTTAAGTTGTTTCTTAAATATCCCAGAGTCTGCTGCCTCCAGTCCCCACTAAAACCAGTGGGAGGTTTCGAATCTATACCTTGTTGTACCTCAGCTCTCCACAGTCTCAAATATGGTGCCGCTTCATGTCAGATGACAGTGGGGCAGGGCACAGATGTTATTTCCAGAACCGACTCACTAGTGTCAACATTACACTTTTGGACCAGAGTTTTATACTTTCTGAGTTTGTGATCTTAGAATATGAGCCATGTAAATGTGCTTCATCTTCCACTTCTGCTGCCCACCCACCATGTTCATTAGTCCACAGTCTCTACAGACAAGCCAGTGTCATGGTTTCAGCCAGACAGGAAGACAGGAACAAAAATGCAGCATTTGATTTATTCATTTTGGACTTTTACAGCCTCCTCTTCAAAGAAGAAATGGTTTGTTCCATTTAACATTTACCTAATGGTGTTGTTTTTCACTTTTAATTGAAACTTAAAATAAAAAGATAAACAGTTGGCCTTTAACTTGTAGTTTGCAGTAAGTTTTCATCAGGAAATTCACCAGAAGATCTCCTAGATATCTTTCTCGTAGGTCCCCATCTAAAGTTTAAATACTGCTTTATCACAATGTTTATTATAATTTATCATCATTTTTATCACAGTCATCATAATGCTTGAATAGCAAATACCAAGCTTGAAGTTTTGTACTCTCAGGTCTTAAAACCAAGTATGTAATTATGAATGAATAATGTGCTGAAGGTCTGTTTACCAGATCTACCAGCAAGTCCCAACAGTTTCTTTGCCGTGTTATGCAAATAAAATGTGTCAAGAAGTACCTAGTCAAGAAAGAGAATGAGTAGAAACTAATGTTCTTCCAAGATGTAAAGGATATATGACTATTGCAGCTGTAAATTTTGGGGTTGGGTCACATCAATGTCTTCTGTGTAGGTGCAGCTAAGTGCACATAGGGATGCCTAACCCCTTCCTCCCATGGTGTAATGAGTAAGAAACAGATTCTCTGAAGAATGTAAAATTAATTTTAAAATAAGCATTCAATTTACAGCAAGCTCAAAATTATCTGTCTGTGATATTTTTTGTGGTTTACATCTTTAACATCTTACTTTTTAAGGTCGGTTGAAAAGAGAGTTTGTACCTCTAGTTTATAGGAATATTTGAAGAACAGTAGTCTCAAAAGTTTGGGTGTTCTGTCTGGTTCTCTCTGTGGCCTGATGAAGAATCATGAGAAAGTTTCTTTTCCCTCCTCTATCTCAGCTTTCCCATCATCACAGTAGGGTTAAAAATACTCTTCTGCTTTTCATTTGGTTCTCTGCCATATCCTGATAGATGCAGTTGTTTAAAGACTAGTTAGTGTTACTCTCCAGTATCCAGGCTTCCTGACAAAGCACACTTCCAGTAAGATGCAGTCTCTGTGTTTTGCAAAGGTGATAAAGTAACTGGAAATAATCTCCAGAACTCCTTTAGGACTCAGTATTAGCTATGAAAGAAACACATTTGTTTCACATCAGAGTATGTCTCCGTATGTTCCAGGGAATGGTCACAGCGCCAAGCTTGCCAGAGTTCAAGGAGCATTTGAGCAATGCTCTTAGGCACATGGTGGGATTCTTGGGCTGATGTGTGCAGGACCAGGAGTTGGACTTGATGATTCTTGTAGGTCCCAGGAGACTTTATGATTCTATTCTAGGTCAGCCTTACTAACAAGCATGTTATGTGCCACAGCTTGCACTGTGGCTGGCGATGTTCATGCTCTGTTTTAGAGCACATTTTCATCAGGTATGTAAGAACACATCAGTGCAGCACAACAGTTAAGCTGCATGTTTAATTCCCTTGATATCTACTTTTCATCAATCTTTAAATAACTTTTCTCATCCTCCCTTTTCTCCTCCACAGCAGCTTTCACAGGTGCACATGCCTATTGTTCTTTGAAGGAAAATATCATTATGTGAGTCAGTTTTAAATCTCTGAGGAGTTAGAATGATTGATATTTAATTTTCCTATGTTCTTAAGCTGCATTCAACATATCAAGTGTTAATGAGCAAATATAATTGTTTGAAGTGAAGAAGTGGCAAATTTAATCAGTTTGTAATAGACTACCAATCTGCTTTTAACAGAGCTGGGAGTTGCCTAATCACCTGTTTATTGAAGTGTTACTGTCTTCCATACTAACTAGAGTCTGACGTGCAGACTGGTAGCTTTCCACCTTGGCATTCATAGCATCCTGCTGCTACCTTGAATTAGAGGAGGAAACATTTTTTAAAAGAATTTCTTAATGGAGGCTTTCTCAACTAAATATCAAAAATTATTTTACTTCAGCTTTTAAGAGTAATGCATTCAGAGTGTGCAATTTCAATTACTAAATTAATATCAATTTTCCTTTATGTGATAAGTATAATGTGAGTGGTAGACTGAATTTACAGCTAATAAAGACTTTTGGTGATCTGCTGTAATTGGCATCAACAGATGGGATCTGCACCTGAGTCACCATGATTAAAAAGAATCCCTCGTCAAAAGCCAGCATATTGGGTCATGCAGAACCAGCAGGCTGGTGCAATTTAAAACTCATTATTTTGCTTTATATATCCCTTGTTCCCATAGATATAATTCTTCTTTTTACAGGAGAATATCATGCTCTTGTATGATCTGTTCAATTTACTGGCAGCTAAGAGTTATTTTTTTGCAGGAGTTAGGTAATCAATGAATTTTAACCTGGTCCTTCCGTGAGAGCATTAGGTTGAATATCTGTACAGAGCTTATTCTCACACACAGTGCTGGATGTTCTGGCTATTGTATGACTTCTGATCTGGCATGTCTCACCTTGATTACTGAGCAGGAAAAAAATAATTGGGTTTGTATTTATTTGTTCTGTATCTCCTGAAGCTCAAGTAGTTTCCTGAGTTATGTTGTAGCTGCTTTTAGTGAGTCTCTATCAAGGATTTTGGATGCTTCCTCCTCCACAGCACCAGCAGCTGTAAATGATGAGTGACAAATGAATGTTAGCACAGTTCTACAGCATCACTCATGGCCATTTCCACCAGGGCAGGTTTTCAAGCAGGTCAGTCGTGTGAAACAGCAGATATCTCACACGCAGGCTGCATGTATATATAAAGTATGTTCTTTTGTGCATCTCAGACTTTTGAATGCTCCCCACAGTTCAGATTGTCTCTGCTAGCTGCAACATGCAGAGCAGCTGGATCTGAGATGTTTTGTGGGAATACTTCAGAGCATATCTTAATGACTGTAAGAAGTTACTCTTGAAAATAAAACTATTTTAGATACAATGTTGCAGTGTAGCCTTTCAGCCTCTTTTTTTTCCTCTGTATCCAGTTGTAAAGCAGATGCAAAATTGCTTTCTGTATTGCTTATTATGAAGACAGACATCAAGCCAAGTTTCAGTCAGGAGGAGGTTTTAGGTATAAGTTAGAAACTTTTGAAAATAAATATTTACAAGGAAAATGTTTACAGTCTTCACTACCAACAGCATAATGTTTCCTCTCTAATAACCCCTTTCATATTCCTTCTCTTTTCTGCAAAATACTTGTCTTTCTTCCACGCACAACTCTGTGTGCTGTGTGAACATTTTAATAAGAGTTTTCAGAAACAAAAACACATTTTCTTTCAAACTGAAACTTCCCTTTTAGGCATCTGAAGCAGAAATAGTGCATTGAATAGCAATATTTTTAACCTCCTTGGCATGTTTTTTTTGTTTTTATGTCGCAGAAAGTTGTCACAACTACACCAGTGTGGAAGCTCCACACTTCTCTTTACAAAGAAACTTTGCTTCTATGGTTTTAGCCTTCAGATGAATAATAAAATGTGAAATTACTTCAGGGAGAATTAAATAGCAGCAAGGCAAAATAGTTGTCCACAATTTTTCAGTTTCATAGATGCTGTCATTTTTTTTGCAGGATGTGGGACTGAAAACAGCCAGGCTGTTTTTCTGATATATATACTAAGTGATTGAATTCTGTGTACCTGTATTAATCTTGAAGATTCAACTGGTTTTGCTGCTGTTCTTTACTTCTTAATCTTCAAAACGTTAAAAAGGTGGTTGAAGCCATCTGTCTTCAGTCAGATATATGAGCCCATTCTCAGCCCCCCTTTGGAAAGGTGAGGCTTTATAGAACCAAGTTCACCTGTTTTGCAATAGTGGTGACAAATGAAAAAGAAGTTACTTTTTGCCCCTACCTAAACACGTACAGAAGTAATAGACCCTTTATATGTGAAAGTGACATCTACAGGTTATATTGTGAAGCCATATGGTAAATCCACCTTAGCTCACTTGCTACCATAACCCACCAAAGACTCATGATTATTATTATGTTTGAGTATCTATTAAAAATTTTTAGTTTTACTGGTGTTGAGAACAAAAAGAAACAGTGTGTACTAAAAACTTGGTAGCCATCAAGGTCAATGCTTTTTACAAGTTACCACTTTATGGTACATGAGAATACCAGGGCTTCTGTCTTCCTCCTCATCTGTAATAGGCGAGTTTAGTGATAACTGTCAGAACAGCTGTCCTTCACCATTTTCATGATTTCTGTATTTTTGTGTCTATGTCGTAATCGGCTGTGGGGTAGTTTTATTTGTGCAGGGAATGAGACACCCCATTCAGGTGGAAGGCTGTAGATGCAGAGCTAGCATGGTTTTCTGATACAAAGTTGACTTGGACTTTGTTGCAGTGTTTTGTTTCCCTGGATCTTTGGGTACAGACCAAGTGAAATAGGAGCAGTGTTAGAAAACTGCTGATAGGATCATTGCTAGGTGAAGGCGCTTGCATTTTTCACGTGTTTCACGTGTTTCATCTTTCATATACCTTTGGAAGTTCTCTGAAAGTACAAACAAGCTCTAGACATTATATAAAATAATTATTTAGTATTTATTTGCCAATATAAATTCCAAAATCCCATGCAGGCTGTTCTTTCACTTGCTTGTCAATGTGGCTTGTGGAACAAGTTTGAGAAAATGATGATTTTTTCCGTAGTCCATTGTCAAACTTGTTGTGAAACAAGTTTGAGAAAATGATGATTTTTTCTGTAGTCCATTGTCAAAGCCACAGAGGAAGAAAAAGCAATTCTTTCTATCCACTTCCCCACACAGACTGAGCTGCAGTAAATCAGACATAAAGGACTTCAGAGCATATATACATCTCTGTCTCAAAGACAAGATCGTGGTTTGATTTCTGTGTTGTGACTAGAAAATCAGACTAGAAAAGTTAAAACACATCTTTGCATATCAGAATAAAGAAGTACGAGAAATGAGAGTCTGCAGTAAATAATTAGGGGCAAATAAGGCAAAAGGAAAATGTTTCTTGGTTGTAATGTAGAAAATAGAAGATTGTGTGAAAAGTAATATATTTGTCCTCTTCAAAAATACGTAACTTAAGATATATTCTGCAAACAGAGAAATTGTCATCTTTCTGAAACTCAAGAGCTGAGTACACTGTCCTTGTGAACCAAACACTTTCAGAAAAGAACATTTTAAAGGTGACCATCTATTAGGGTTGCTCTGACTACTAATTGCCTATATTATGCACTAGAATGCATTTTTTATTCAAGGAAGATGTATACAGCATCAGCCGTACAAATTCACCTGCATGTCTGTATTTTAGAGGAAGGGAAATTAAGAAAAGCTGATGTGTGATGAGAAGTTTTCCATCTTTGACAAAACATGAGTCATAAATTGGGCTTTGTGGGGAGGGTACCTAGCACCCAGAGGTGCTAGACAGAGTCCTGTTAACACATCTGTTAATCAGTGAAGCCTAGTGCTAAAGCAGAAAAGAGGCCAGGAAATGCAGTTTGTCAGAAAAATCACATAGTCAGGGCATCTTTTTTTCTGTGAAGTTTATTCACCAGATGGTCTTCAGCAGTCTGGAGGAAGAAGGCTTTTGGTCTTCTCATCTGCTAGATTAAAAAAAAGTAGTGTAGCAAATTTATAAAACAAAATGTATCTCAGAAACAAATGTATCAAGAAACAAATAAGGCTGGGGTTTTTTTGGGTTTTTTGGTGGTTTTGGGTGGTTTGGGTTTTTTGTTGAGTTGGGATTTTTTTGTTTGTTTGTGTATTTTTTGGTTGGTTGATTGGTTTTGTTTTTTGGTTTTTTGTCTTGTGACCATATCCAAATCTTTGAAGTCTGTCATCTTTTCTCTCTTATATATCCTTCGGTGGCGACTGAAATGAGTATATTGATATGGCCACCAATGCACGTGACAGTCCAGGTGATTTTGAAGCACTGCCTTTGAAAACAAGAAAAGATACAGGCTTATTAGATTAATTTCTTTCCCTGTCCACCTGTAGTCTTCCATGCAGTTGCATATTCAGATGTAGGCTGTGGAGATTCCCTCTGCTGCTTCTAAATCTCATTCTTTTGCAAGCATGTTCATATATTATGTCTATACTGAGCACAAATACACTTGGCATGTTAGAATGGCAATCCTTGTTTACAGTGTACATCAAATACTGCAGTCTCCCACAAAATATAATGAAAAAACAGAATTAAAATGTTAACATTGCCCTTTCCTACTCAAAGTGCTGAAAATAACCAGGTGGTCCCCAAAAATAACAACAAATGATAGTCCTGAGTTTTTGGTTACACAGATTTGATTTTTAATCATAATTATCTTGACATTTAAAAGAAAAATATCATTTTAAAGTGTCAAATAACATTTGTTTTTAATGACTTTTGTACATATCTTGATCTGACTAATAGTTGTTTAATACTGAATATTTCTGTGAAGAAGAAATAAACGTACCAATGTTCTCTACCCTTAAATATAAAACTACATTGTGAGTGATACGTCTCACTCATGAGATACTTATCAGGACTATAAACTATGACAGAAGTTTTTTCTAGCATTTTTACTTATGCTTTAATGTAGACTAAATTATTTGTTCATCTAGGTAAAGTGTTCATGTTAATGCACTTAAACTCCCAGTACAAGTTTAAAAAATACAGCATCTGAATATCTTACTCACAGGCATTAGCAACATTCCTTCACAATAAGGTCCTTGGGGAAAAATAAAAGAAACAAGTAGCCAAAATGAACTCATATTTTTGAGCTAGAGAATAGTGATGATTTTGTTACAATCTGATGCTTATGATTGACTCAACATGGAAATAGAAAGTAGAAATGCAAAAGACTAATTACGTTCTTTTGTCCATTCCCTAAGGAACCTTCTACTGAAGGGGATAAAATGATCTTAAACTTCTCATCCATCATCAAAATTGGTTCTGCATTACAAGTTGATTTGAAGAGCCCAGTCCAACAAGTCAATTACTTAAGATTTTTGTTTTGGAAATGTTAGATGCAGCATGTTTTTTACAAAAAAAATCTGTATGTGTTAGTCTTTCCAAGCTCAGATGAGCTATTTAGAATGAGTGATTAATAGGTATTCATATTTCCATGATGCAAATCACGCTTATTAAGAAGAATGCACAAATTAGAAACATAAACAGCTTTCTTGGTGGAAAACACTGATTCAGCATCTGAAACTTTCTGTTGGACTTCTCTCACAAAGACAACTCAGGTTTGAATCATGGTCTCAAGCCTCCTGGAATAACCCTTCAGTCAGAGCTGTGACCTCAGGCAGAGAGCCAATACCTCTCATTGCTGCCCCATCTGATGTGTTCATACCTGTATCTCAGGTTCCCAGATGAGTCACCCATCGTTATTCTCACATGATTGACAATAATTAAGCAAATTAAAATATCTGTAGTACATAGAGAGAAAGAAGGTCCATGTATGAGTGAGACCTACTTCTCTGTAGCCAGTACACTCTGTTGGAAAACACATCAAGGCCTCTAGTCACAATTACATTATTCAAAGCTTTCCTGTTTCATAGAATAAAAACCTGAAACACACTCTCTGCAAGGCACTGTCTAGCAGTGCTGTCTTAAAAGCTGCAAGGTAAAGATTCAAGGCTCTGGCATTATTCAGGTATCCCACATAGCCCTCACTAGGGAATTCCTAACCCCCAGGAGTGCTACATGTAATTCAGAATTTGAAAGATACTGGATTTACACAGTCTGAGAAAATGCTAATGAGAGGAACAGACCATTTAACATCTCTGCTGTGAGGCAAGCAAATTATATGAAAGAAAGAGTTCTTCAGTTAGACTGGATGAACAACATTCAACTACAACTACTGTGTTTTGATGTTGGGTTTTTTTTTTTTTTTAGTTTCCTGCAATTAAGATCAGAAAAAGCAGCTTTATTGAGTGGCATAAGGGTGCATACATGGACAGTAGTACTATGTACACCACTTTTATTGCATTCAGCTTTGTCACATCTCAGGATAACTGTTTAAATCTGGACAATTTCTGTTGCTGCTAGTCCCTCTGTTACCAGTCTGCAGTACTTCTGTGAGTAGTCAAAAGGTGTTGTGGAAATGTGCTATTTATTCTTTGGAAAACCATATGACATTTTCATTTTATTTTGTTGAAACAGAACAAACTGAGCTAGTATTGGAAATCTAACCGTGGAGAAATGTCAATCAATAGGTGTGTAACACTTTATTAGATGGAAACTTAGCTGGTAGCATTAGCTGTAGTGGTATAAAAATGTCTTAAATAGCACCTGTCAAGAGTGCACAAATAAAGTGTGGTCACAGCCTTTAAAGTAAGTTCAGCAATGACTTGTTTCTGAAATTGGTGGAAATACTAACATGGAGCAGGTACAGGTAAGATTATTCAGGAATGATAGAAGCTGTCACGTTGCGGTTGCTGTGTACTGTACCAGGACTGTTCAGGTCATTCAAACCCTACCTTGCTTCTGTTGTCTTTCAAGGTGTGTTTGGCTTCTTATGATTGTGAGGGGCATGAACACCATGAACATCATGGGCATTATGTATGTAATGCTGCAATGGAGCTCCAGTCCCAGACTGGGATTTCTAGATAGTACCATGATGCAGATAAAATAATGCATTGAGATGGGCACTGTTCTGGCCCAGTTAGATCTGTATCAATAAAGAAAATGCCATATGATATTCCAGAGAATAAATACCACATTCCTCCATCTGACTAGCCACAGAATCATTGCAGAATAGGATCAGAGGAAATGCCAACAGGAAAAATGATCCACCTCTTGCCAACATTTGATGAATAAAGAAAATGACATACATTTAGAAAATACGCATTTTCAAAATGATTATCTAGTTTTATGAAATGAGCAGTTTTGAAGGAAAAAATCTCTGGAGAGATCTGTTTTATCATTGCTCAAAGGATAATATTTTATTTAAAATCTCAGTTTTATCATTGCTCAAAGGATAATATTTTTAAGTATCTCTATATTAAACTGGGAATTCAGGATGGAGGGTTTTTTAATTTTAGCTATTTGTGAAACACTTGCATTATTTCATAAAACAGTGGGATTCTGGCTCCCCACTACTGTACATTGTAAATAGCAATGTTTTTGTTTTCTTTTTATTTTTGGAAAGAGATGGAGAATTTACAGGTCAATCTTCTCCTATTCTTCTTCCTGTAAGAGGTCTAGTGCTGACTCCTTAAATATAGGAGTAGGTGGTATAGAAAGCCAGCCAAAGCACTGGTCAGTCTCGTGGGAGCTATACATAAAATTTCCACATGCTCCACAGTCACTTAGTAATCTAAGCCTTGTTGAAAGCTAATGGGACTTGAAAGCACTTTGAACATTTCATTTTCTGAAAGCCAATTTTCACATATAACAGTGTGCAGGCAGCAGGGCTGGCTGACTGGCTAGCTCAAAGCAGGTAGGATTCAGTTTGTGCTTGAAAATCAGCCAATTACTATTCACTGTGCTGTCCCTTGGCTGGTAATGAGAGAAAGCTGTGTTTTTCCAGAGCAAATGATACAGCAGAAAGCCTCTACTTTGCCAGTAGCTGCACTAGGCAGGATTTCTCCCAATAAAGCATCTCAGCTTGCTATATAAGCAGCATTTTCCGGAAATGTCAAGCTAACAGGATTCAGTCAGATCTGTTTCTTATTGACAATCCATCTAAGTAAGGAAATAATGAAAAGCACATTTTAAATTTGTATCTCAGTCCTGATCAACCCATTTGAATATAGCTGACGTGACTTAATGTTGAACAGTGTTGCTGCATACTGTTGTTTTGGGGGTAAGCATTATAAGGTGGTATCATTGCAAAAGGCCAAAAAAAGAAATGGCAGACTGGCTGCAACTCAGATATATCTGATATGCATGGTGTGTTCTGAAGCCTGGGTTAAAACTACTGTAAGGAGAAAACAAACAATTCTATTTTTGCTTACAAAATGGTATCTTTTCTCAGCTGACTATGAGGGCATTACTGCCTCTGCAAGCAGTTGGCTTCTCTCTGTGCAATCTCTGAATCTACTACAATGAAAGAATTGTTAAAATAAGGTCTAAGACTGGGGCAGAAGATTTTTCCATACCTCACATGAGAGTAGCCATAGCCTCAGGCATCCTTGCTGGTCTAACATACATATAGGGAACCAGCCTCGTTGGTAAGCCATCCACAACTTTTTTTATTTATATTTTTTCCAAGGCAAGAGACATTTGTAAGGAAGATTTTATCAGGAAATCCAGCATAGCTGTATAATTACAATATAGCCCTGTTGAAGATTATGTAATAATTAATACTTGTAAGGCTAAAGTTAGAATGTGATTTTCAAATGTCATCACACTCAACATTGGAATTAAATATGAATTCAAATTAAATAAAGGGATAAAAGCAAAAACATGGGGTTTTTTTCAGCTCATTACAGGGGTTTTATTTATTTCATTGAGATTCTTTAGTGCATAAAATGTGTATGACAACTAGAAACTAGCAATTAATAAATAACACCGAAGCATTAGTGGCCAAGTTTCACCAGTACAAATGTCTGTTGCTTTTTAGTGTGCTAATTCTTACAGTGATAGGCCTGGAGGAGACTTCAGTAAAAATGAACAGGTGGATGGCACTGGGGTACCTTTTACCCTCAATGCTCTTTTAGTTTCTGGAACAGACTTGGGAGGACTTTATTAAAGCATTTAGAAGACTTCCAGGTTATGTGACCTGATTCTCTTTCATTATTTTCTTGAGACCTAGAAACACAAAAGACTGATCTGTATGCATTTTGATAGCTAGTGGTGAGCAGTGGGCCAATATGGTGTAGTGATATCTTGACTTCAGCTTTATCTCAGATATCAAAATTGTTCATATAATAGGAGCACACATACTGTGCCTATGAAAATGCTCTTGTGTAAACCTTTAAAGTTAAGTGTGTATGTTACAATAGAAAACAAATGTCTAAACCTATTTTGAGAGAGAAAAGACTGCATAATCTTTGCCCGAGTTTTTGAAGTTTTAGTAAAGTTTTGTTCTGAACTTCACAGAGGCATTAAATCCTTAAGAGCTCCTGGAAGCATGAGTGAAAGTTCAACACATGCTACCATAACTATTCAACAAGCACATGGTGAAGACTGCCCCTGACAAATGAGATTATCAACAACTGAGCAGATCTTTGAAGTACCTTCCATTCAGAAACCAGCTCATTTGGAAAGGTGAAGATGATTCAGCAGCAGCTGTACTGCTGTGTGGCCGTGGAATTATAAAAAATACTGAACCAGCAGTTTATCTTGCAAGTTGGCTAAGTCAGCACAACTGAGATCTGTACCTTTTCTCTCTAGTAAGCTGACTATTTTAGATAGAAAGATGAAGACAGGTTGCTTTCTGAAAAAGTAGGATTCAATCTTAAGACTCCTTAGCCTACCCCTGATCACCTAAGGAGGTGTCCAAATTTGCAGAGCTGCTGACCAGTGATAAGCTTCCCATGAGGTAACTGAGAGACTAACAGAACTGAACAGTCATGAAAACTTGGTCACGTAATGATGCACCTGCAAATTTCATTTTGGTAAAAATCTTGGGCACATTGCCTTATTGAGTAGGGAAAAAATGTATTCCGGTTATGGGAGATGTTCCCCTTGCCTGCAGTCAGTGACATTTATAAGGCAAAGTGACAATTAGCTGCAGTTTATTACATACCTTTTTCTGAAGGGGTATTTACCTCCAAATTCTAGCATGGTTAAAAGAGCAAATAACATGTTCTTGTGGATTATCAGATCTCTGGACTGGCAGTGCAAATTTTAAATTTTTCTTCCTCCTGTGAAATAAATTATCCTACTAACAGCTACATCTGTCCCAAAAGGTTTATTAGGAAAACAAGAGTTCTTGAAATTTTTTGTCTACTACGTCCTCTCCCAATATTTTATTCCCCTCTGGTTTTATGCTTTTGAGTGTATTTTAGACAATTTCTGCTACATAATGGGTTTGGGGGTTTTTGACACTGTAGTTGCAAAAGGAATCATTGCTTTTGGGCTTTTGTTGTTATTGTTGTTGCTGTGCAGCCGTATCTCTTAATAGGAAAACACTCACTGTGTCTCAAGTTCATTTTGAAGGGAACATACATAGTAAAAGAATGAGGGCTAAAATGCAGCTCCCTCTAAGTGTCTTTCAGTAGTCCAGCTGTAGGCAGTCACAGCAGCAAGCAGCAGGTTTTGCTTCAGTAAAAAGTGAAGGCAGTTATCATTGCTACCAGAAACCGCAGTAACCAGTAGGTGAAGGGACCATTTTATAATCATCTCCTCATGCAGTGTGGTTGTAGCTACTCACTGTAAGGGGTATTTCTGCTCTCTTTTCAAGATGGAATTTAACTGCTGCAGGTATAAGTCTTGCATCTTGTCAGTCCCCTGCCTCTATCCGCACATATTTATGGCTCCCACTGCCCATGCGCCATCCCTGGGGAGCCTTTGGAGCTTAAGGGTATCTGTTCATTTTCTGCACATTTCTAGCTTTAATATCTATCACTGAATTTGGTGTCAGCGTGGACCAAATGTTAGCTTGTGGATTTGACATTCTATGCTAGAAAAATATTTTAGAAGCTATTTGTTCGTTGTCTAAGCTGCTTGCTTTTCTAGAAATTGAAAAATGACCCACAGATTTAAACATCCTGTGTAAGTGCTATGTATGCTTCAGGATTCAGGCTTTACTTGTTTCTTCATATGCTTGCTTTCTTCCCTACACCTGAACACTTTTTCCTATATTCTGGGCTAGTTCATCACATTCAAATTGATCACATACCGTAGTAGCAATACCAGTTTTTAGAAGTGAGTTTCACAATAGGAAGCAGAAATAGAGGAACTAGAAAACTCTGGTTACAAAAGCAGCTTTAAAAGTCTAAACCATTCATAAAAGCTGTGTGATGTTCCATTTCCTAATATGTTTTTGTTCCCAAAGCAGCAACTAACTACTGCTGGTAATAGAACCAATGGTTGTAATATACACAACCAATCATTTCTGTTTAGCTTTTTCAATAATGCATTTAATTAGCTAGGGGTTTGGAGGGTTGATTTCTTTTTCTTATCTCCCTTTGCTTTTCATCTTCTGGTTGCAGTATGTTGGTGATCTCTTTTTTTTTTTCACAGCAGAGATCTTTGATACCAAGTACTGTATTGTGGAGCTAATGGGGCGTGCCGCAGGCTTTCTGTCGAGTAGCACAGTACCTTCTCTTCAGACCTTCTCCTCCTGCCAGGGGGCAACTGCTGAGAATAACCTTTCTGCCTATTGTGCACACATCTGTTAAGCTGATGGTTAGAACTATTATAGTCTCTTTCTCCTCCTACCACAAGTCTCTGGAATCAAATTGTTTAGTTCTTCAGGACAATAAATTCCACAACCCTACCTAGCCTCTAATGCTTTTCTTGCTGGAGACAAGTAATAATTTATTAATATGTCAGAAAATATTTTTAAAGTGTCAAGAAGAAAAGAAAAATAGGATATAGAATAATTACTTTCTGAGATTTTTAAGGTAGGTTTTGGGGTGGGTTTTTTTTTTCATTGTCTTGAACATGAAAGAAGTTTGGCGGCTACTTGTAAGAATTGGACCCGAAAAGCAAGAAAACGTGAGAATATGAAGGGAGAGCAGGAAATCCTGTCAAACACTTTTAATTATGGTTGTCTTACTTGGATAGTGGGATTGACAAGAGCATACTCTGCACTGCAGAATAGGACATTTCTTCTAGAAGTACACTTAGAATCAAGCTTGAAAGACTTCAAAGCTCAAGACTTCAAGCTGAGCTTGAATAAGCTCAGCTCTTTCTCTGGCTTGCAAAAAACCATTACTTTTCCTAAAGATTTCTTTCTCGTGTAATTTATTGTCTTTTTTTCTTTATGGAGAATGGCAAATTCAAAATCTACAGGAATAAATTAGTATTTAGGATCTCTTCGCAGTTGTAATTTGTGATTTCTGGATTTCAAATGTAGGAATCTTTAAATCACAGCACAAATTATGCAGTCTGTAGGGAAAAAAGAAATCAGGATTAAATTGTTGCAGGTTATCCCAGAGCTGTCAAAAAGAAATGACTGTTACAGTGTAGGGCCCAACTGTCTTGTATCTCAAGTGAATCTGTGGGAAAGAAAACTGAATTAATATATAAACTTGCTACATTGCCCCCACAGTTTTTAAGAGATTCTGGCTTCTTGCAAGGGGACGAGACCTGTGTAGATGTGTAGACCATCTACCTTTCTTGCAGCATTACCAAAAATATGCTCAGATTAAATTTATTGAAACATCGCAGTCCTATGAAGACAGAATGCAGGGGAGCCATCTAGATTTTCTCCATTAAACCAGGATTCTTGAAGCAATAATGTTGTTATTTTTTTTGTCCTTGATCAAGCGTAATGTTAATAATGTGTCATGAACTTGCAGGCTTTTTCCAGGACACTACTCTGTGGAAAACCACCTTTCCCTAATCCTACTTTTAGCTATGCTCCTTGAAAGATAATAGCAGTAGTAACTGAGCTGAATATTTGTTTCATATTTGAAAGGAAGGAAGAAGCTATACAGAGACAGTATTTTCCTAGACTGAATGGAATACTCTGATTCCTTACACTCGGTAGGAGAAGCTGGCACAAAACCTTTCTAGTGCTGTCATGACTTCAATTGCGAAAGAAAGCTACAATGAATCCTAGAACATTAAAACACAAACAAGCTAAACTTTCACTAGAATATATACTAATTATATTACTGTGACATTCAAAATTGCACGTGGACCATGACTGTATCATATACCCAGGACACTTAGGTAGAAGTAAAATAATTGCTGTAAATTTCCATACGATGGAGAGCGATTAAACTACTGTTGAAATTCAGAATGAAATCTCTCCAAAGTATCACCTGTTCTGTGCTGTTAATTTAAAGAAGAAAAGAAAGGTGTTCAGTTTTGCAGCTATAACATCAGCTTGAATTTAGTAATTTCAGAAACTGTAGCTTGAGATTCTGCTGTTAATTCTACTCTTAAGACGTTCTGACATTTCTTGTGTTCTAACAGTCATCGTTTCCTGTTGTTTTAAATGGCTTTTTCTCCTGTTACATGAACAATGAAAGCAATTCAAGGAAACTTGTAAGGAAACGAAAACTATAAGGAGACCTATGAAATTCATAATATATGCATAATTTTTAAAGACAGATAAAATAAGGGGGAGAATATATAGCTTCTTTAAATGAAATGTGCAAATTATGAGCGGAAAAATTACAGTTTGGAATTGCTGTAAATAAATATAGTTTTTTAAAAATTCAAGAGTTTTAGTCTATTACCTTTTTCTTAAATTTCAGATCTAAGTTATGTCATAACTGTGATGTTATTAGCCTAGTGAGTTGGTTTTGGCTTGCCTCTAATATCATAGGGTCACAAAGTCACAGAATGGTTTGGGATGGAAGGGATCTTTAAATACCATCTGATCCAAGCCCTCTGCCATGACAATATAGTAATAATATATTACTACATTTTCCACTAAATGCTTGATTTCAGAGTGAAGATTTTATTTTCAAAGGGAGATCAAAGCACACAACATGGGTGCCAAACTGCCCAAATCTGTCAATGTATGGTTTGGTAGTGCTTGAAGAGTGTTGGCTTCTTTACTAGAGGAACATTAGGGCAACACATTATCCATTTGTTCTCCAATTAGCTGATTTAAGTCATTCCTCTAAATAAGCCCCTAATTGTTTACTGCAATGTGACAGTTCAGTAATGGATTCAGTATGGATGTTAAGCTTATAGTTTATATTGTTTACTCTTACTGGCTCAGTGATTTTAAAGCACTGGTTTAAAGCTGGGATGGCACACCAAGCACCATGAGTAAGATATGTAGGCTACAAACAGACAGGTGCACACAAAAAGATGTGTTTTTTATCTACATTTTGCATTTCTGTAGCATTTCCTGTGAGCTGGTACCCAGCTTCAGCACAATGCTGGAGGAAGCCCTGTATGTTCATGAACAGAAGCACACAAGTTGGGTGGGGAAAGCACTGCAGAGGATCTGCTGCCGTGGCACATCAGGTTTCTTTGCCACTTTCCCCACTGTTGTGCAAAGTGATACACTGCAGCAAAAAAACTATAACTTCTGTCTCACTTCAGGAACTACAATTTAGGAGCTGGGCTAATTTGATGAATAGTGTATACTAAGGAAAATATTAGAAACCAGGAAAGGCCACATACTCCATTGAGGCTCATTTCATTCCAAATACACCTTCCCTAGGTTATCATTCAATTGCTAAAAGAAAGAGTGATGTTATCCATTTTTTATAATTCCACTTCTGGGTATTATGGAGATAAATACCTAAGTGCTGGAGAAGTAACTTTCTTTCAGAACACAATTTCAGGAGAAAAATACTTAAATGCAGATAGGTAGGATGACAGAAAAGAAATTGACCGACCCTAAATGAAAAATATGATGATAGTGATAGGAATATATGTGTACAGTCACAGTTTCACAAAGTTCCCCAGAGACAAGCTTCCAATCATGAGACTTTCCGATAGTAACCTTTCATTTGATTTATTGTTTCAGGACCAATGCAGGAGACAATATATGACTTCTGGAGAATGGTATGGCATGAAAACACAGCGAGCATAATCATGGTTACTAATCTCGTAGAAGTGGGAAGGGTAAGTGGTTTTTGTACTTAAAAAGATGAAAGACGTCCAAGGTGTTTGCTTTTCAAAATTAAATAACAGACCAACAAGGTTCTTACATACTAAGTATTGCACATAAAATATGTATGACTGCCTGTGCTGAGAGGTTCATTATCAATTATTTTTAAACATGCCTTGGATGCTTGGCTTTGTTACCATTAGCACAATGAAAAAGTAACTGATAAAGCTGCATTCTGTACAGCAGAGTCTGCAAAGACTCACAAAGAGGGGAGGTGTCATATGTTTGTACCTATCTCAGATATATCATTTCTCTTAAGAAAATTAGTAAATTTGTTGCAGGACAAGGTATGGAATCATCTCTTTATTTTTTTTTTTTAAGGAGGGCTAAGGGGTGTCATTCTGAAACAGATGTCTGAGAAAAGTAGTTAAACTATGAAATTGCTTCTTGGTATATATTTGCCTAAATTGGTCTGGCTTGTTTGGGTTTTCCTTCCTGGAAGCCTTCTGGACTAAAACAGAAAATATTAGTTTCACACATCTGTGCACTGTTTGTTGATCAGGAGGTCATGTTCAGGAGCTGAATAGTAGAGGAATGCTTGAGTTACCTGATTGATGCTGTGTACTTCTCTTTCTTTGCTTGGTAGCTGCTAAAGTAGGCCTCCTACTCTAGTCTTTATGGCTAATTTTGTTTTCAACAAGTATTGAATGGAACCTTTTTCTGTGTTTCACACAAATGTCAGTAAGTGAGTCTTTTCATTTACTGCTTTGTCTGTGCACTGCTGTCTTAGTTCTCATCTGGGATGTTTTTTTCAAGAAAATTTGCTTAGGAATTTGGCATATAGCTTTCATTTGAAATGAAAAGAAATCCCACTGCTTTTATGGGAACTACTGCAATTATTGTAAATCAAAGTGTTGAAATAAGAAGTCAAGTGCACACATCTTGGTTTGAGCAGCACAGTTTGAAGAGATGTTTTTAATTTCACACTGGTGGGGTGTCTGATACCCCCTCTGCCCTGTGGCATTTGCATTAGGAGAGAGCATTGTTTATGTGGTGTGAGTTGAAGTCCTTTTGAGCAAGTCCAGTTTTACAATCTCAGGTTATTCTTCCATGTGTCCTTTGTGAACTGATAATATAAATCCTAACAGTTAGATATCTGTGTGCTCAAGCCTGCTTACAGATCAGGTGCCAGTATTATTTTTAGATGTAAAAAAGATGGGGATTGTGACTGCAATTAACACCTGCTGCAGGAACACGTGTACAACTAATTGCAGAGACAAAGAGGGATCATGGAGGCCGCTTTAAAAATGCAGTCCCTCGAGTGAGGAAGAAGGTAGAAACAGCTGGATGGTCACGTATCAATTCAAAACGGGTGGATTTGTAAGAATAGGAAGCTCTCCAGCAAACCTCTTTGTTACAGCTTTATACACATTCATAAGTGCCCAAGCGAACAACTTAAAAAGGGATGTTTTCTGGGTATGAATAAACAAGCCTGAGAGCAAAACCAGCATTCTGCATGAAATCACATGCTGTTTTCCCAAAGTCAGTATCTGGAAGCAACAATTAGAGTGAACTGTCGGATGTCAGCAAGGGAGACACCAGTCCTGGTGCCAATGCTGGCAGCCTCTGCTCACAGCATTTAGGTGCACAGCACATTCCCACAGCAGCAAGGAATGGTTTTTGCCACCCTGGAGATTTCTTCAGGGTGCAAGAGTCCTAGTGGGATACAGATCTGCAGCTTTGTTGTTTCTGGCAGTGGTAGAAATGACTTTGTTCTCACTTTCTCTGGAGGCCAGCATAGGTGAAATCAGAGAGCAGAAATTGAAATGAGTTTTTAATGGAAATAAAATCGTATGAGCCACAGAACAATGCACTCACTCCTCCATTGGTGTTTTTGTGCCACTCCCAGAGCTGGAATCATCAGCAACAAGGAGGTAAATTACAAACACACCATCTGTCCCGCAACCCCTAACACAAGCTCTGTGCCACCTTGAGCAGTAATGATTTTAATGGACTTTTGGTAGCATTCCTGTAGGGCAAACCTTTATAACCTTCCCAAACTTTAGGTTTTCTATTTCTATTGCTATCACTGCTATAAGATTTATAAGCGTTTCTTATTTTTACTTTTTAACCATGTTGACCCATAGTAAGCCAAGGAGGAAAATTCTTCTGCATTTTCAGGAAACAGGAATTTTCAAAATTTAACATGTTTGCCACACGGTGTATGGCCTTCATGAATTAATCATTGAGGGGGCGTGTGTGTATTTGTTTTCCAGTACTGGCTGGATAGTCATTAAATCAGTGCTAGGAACTTGCTTCTTGCCCTGGAGCATTATGCATCGGGACTGCTTTAATTGCTGCTGGAGGAATCACCATGAGGCTGTCCCTAATGCAGGCACCTGCTGCAAATGACTCAGTCCCCCATTACCCTCCAGCAGGGTCCGGGTACATCTGCCAATATCTGTCATTATCTGAGGCATACTTGTCAGAACTGCACATCCCTTTAAGCTCTTGTGTGTTCCAGTGAGGGACCCTTGTCAGTGTTTCTGGCACCTGCAGACTGCTGTGCACCTGGTATTTAAATGGCACCGAAATGTGTTTTGATTGTTTTCTCTCTTTAATGAACCCACCTGAGGGACATTTAGCTCTTTATCTAGTAGCCTGTTACCCAGTCACTCACATTTACACTGCTTGTGCAGAAATTCAGAACTAGCTTGAGCTGTTACAGTAATCCATCTGCCAGAAGTCTTATCACAAAATCTGCAGGGCTCCCTAAGGAGACTTCTGTACTGATAATTTAAGCTAATGATTTCTAAACATATTTAGTCAGTTTTATGAAGACCTCATTAGAATGTGACTGTTTATTAAAAACCAAAATGAGGTCTCACAGTCATTTAGAAAAAGCATTGCTGAGTTCCATGAATAGTTCTTTGATAAAGGATGATGAAGTGGCACTTAGTTAAGGTTGGCCTAGGTTGACAACAACTTTTACCAAAAAAAACCCTAAACAAATAAACAGCCCTTGAAGCAACCTTGAAAAAAGGTCTCTGTCTTCTTCATGCTGGGATCAACAGCTTTTCACTCACAATGAAGTTCACAAAAAGAAAATGGCAAGCAATTAATGGTAATGATCCAAGAATCAGAGTTTTCCAAGCCACACACTAATGGATAAAAAGCATAAACAAGAATCAAGACTCATATAATTACATCAGTGTGACAACAAGCTGTTTCAAAGTAATGTGTTCTGGATTATATTAATGCAACAGGCCTACGTGCCCATGTCTATAAATGGTAGAGGAACTGAAGATAGAGTAATTTCCAGGAGCATCTTTACCTGAGAGATTTAGCATAATCTGATGGATTATTCTGTAAGAAACAAAAATTTTTGTCCAGCAGTGTGATGATGTTATGATCACACGGGGTGATCGTAAAGTAGACAGAAGAACATCTTGCTTACTCCAAGAGACCACTCTGGAGAGCAAACTCCCAAAGACCCAGAAAAGCAATGGGACTGGGATCAAGGGGTTTATGTACTGTCCAAAGTCTCAGGTGATTCTTGATTTGTTTCAGTGTTTGCACACATTGAAACATTTCTGTCTTCCTTGAAAAGAGGCGTGGTGGGAAGATTTAGAATATATTCAATTGTGCCATCTAGCTGTCACATCTTTGCTCTTGTTGGGTTGGTACTAGTACTTAGTTGGCAGAATCAAACTTTGCAAGTCACCTTATTTTTCAGCAGTCACTTTATTCATTTTTCAGTAGTCGCTTTCTCTCCCACTTGCTTTATGCAGAAGAAATTTAGTAATAACTGATTAATAAATGCCGAAAAATTCAAAATGCTGCAAAATTCAGTAGAGGTGGTTATAAATAAATGCACTGCAAGGACTTATGATTGTCTATCATGCTTTTAATGTAACAAAGTATTCACAAACAAAATCACTATAAATAATTATAAAAAATAAAGCCTCACCCCAGGAGCGTAGTAATTACAGTAATTAGAGTTTCTCAATTATTACTCGGAATTAGAAAACAGCCAGTGCTAATAGTGTTAATAAGCACACAAAAGACCCTTTTTGTGAAAGGAAGCAAGGTTGACTACAACAGAATGGATGTGACACAAAGGGGAATGAAGGTCAGCCTCGAACTGGCAAACAGCCCCTATGCCTCCGCCCACACCTTTGTGCTACCCAAACTGCCTCTCCCTGCCATCTTATCCCTCAGGAGTGGTATACTTTCCTAACAGTCATTTCACACTCTTCCCAGGTGACATTTCCCTCCCAGGAGCCAGAAGGGCTGGATTTGCATAGGGGAAAAGGAAGAATACAGTGGTGGTTTAACTTTTCCTTGGCTTGTTTTCTTGGACCTGTGCTTGACATGTTATGTATGTGGCACTTCTCTGCAAAAATGGGGATAATTCCGACTTTTCATGCTTAAAAGAGTTCCACATGACAGCAGGGAGATTCATACAACAGTCTTCTGACAGAGGGAGTATCTCCTTGATGCTGGCTTGCTATAAAAAGCATTACTTGTAAGATAAGTGGTGTCAGAAAAGGGTTGTTCTTCCTAGGGAAGCCTGTATGGTCACAGCCCTAAGCAGTCGTATGTTCATGTCTTTGGGTTTTCAGGATGTGCAGCACTGGTCAGCATTCAAGAGACATTTCTTAAACAGATTCAAATATGTTTCCTTAACAAATAAAACCCAAAAGTCTTTATGACGAACCAGATCTTCCGATCTACTTGATAATTTGTGTTATTGACAAGAGATTATACGTCCAAGAAAAACTGCTAAATAAAACCCTATCCAAAGACTTCTTACTGGAAAGAGATGAAAAGAAAAAACCAAAATTTTCATTGGAAATTTCAGCAACAAAAAAACTGTCTGAAACTTCCAATGGACTTAACGCCTATGCTTAGAATGAAAATGGAATTTTTTTATCACAAAGCTATTACAAAATTTGTACTTATACATTGTAAAAGTTTTGGAGAATCTTCCACGAAGAAGATGCTTCCAATAAACAAAGGTAAACTCAAATTGTATTTAAGATTCAGATCACCCAATACTGTGATCTTGCAAGGTGAAACACAGTGACTCTTCTGCATGTCTCACAAACAGCATGTTTGTATTTAGTATAAATGGAAGAACACTCTGTCTAATTGAAACTGCCTCTAAATGTAATAAGCCAAATTACCTACACTGGAATTAATTCAGGATACTGGTGCTAACGCTCCTTAGGAGGTGTGCCAAAGAGATTGTATGCATACTGGTAACTGAGGTTTCATTTTAACTTTTCTACTGAAAAAAAGAAACCACAGTTTATAAATAAGAGGGGAAAGGTTGTTATAAGAATCCATTCGCTTCCTCAGGATAATTCTAGTCCAAACTTCTTAAATATATAAATAAATAGTGTCCTTCCCCATCTACTGAATATTATTTCCTAATCTTGTTTACCCTCCAAAAATGGGACTTGTGCTTATGGTACATCAGCACAAGGTATTATATTCTGTTGTTATACTTTTGGTTTCACTGTAATTCCAGTATCTCTTATTGGGTAGAGGACAGTTTATACTTTTACAGAATATCAATGAGAAAAACAGAAAACCAATCAAAATTTAAAACTATTGTTAATCTTTCAAGTCAGTGAACCCTTCTGGTCATCACAACAGATTTCATCTTTCTAGATTTTTAACTGGAAATAGTAAGTTTACATTTCTACATTATGCATAATAAGGGAGAAGCCCTTAGGGAAAATTTAGTTTCTTGTTCTCCAGGAAAGAGAAAGGAAGGACTCTGCAATTGTTTAAAAAAGATGTGCCCAGATTAGCAATGTTAGCATCACAAAACAGAACATCAGGCTAGAGGCACTCAGCACTGTCCCATGTCACACAGAGCAGACATGGGTTCAGCTCTCAGTGTTTTGTTGTAGCCTCGTCTCCAGTAAAAGCTATGTTTCAAAGAATGTTAATCAACACAGATTAATATCTTAATGCTTACTAATCCAATTGAGATAATTCACTTTGAGAAACAAACAAAAGAGGTTTAAGGATACACAAATGCACTGACCCCTTTGTTAGACTACCTGAATTGCCACCAAGGTGTAGGATGCAACTTTAGGTGCAGTTTGCTAAGAGGGGGGGCTTCAGGTTCTTACTTGAAATGTCAGTGCTAGCAAAATGGCTTCATAACTGCAAGTCTCCTCACCTCAGCAGTCTCTTGAAATTGTCTCTCAGTCTCTCTGTGAAGGAAGAAGTATCCTGGAGGCACTGACACAGTTTTACTTTACCAAGTAGAGTACCAGGCAGAGCTGTCTAAGCTAACATCAGAGGATCAGGTTTTAGAGCCAGGAGGCAATCCACCGTAGGTGGTGCTCTGTACCCAGCTAATGGCATGATTTTGATCTTGGAATGGAAGCATTGTTCAGAGCACAGGCTGGGCTGCTCAATGCAGACACATCAGGTCCTTGGAGCACAGGATCTGAGAAACAGGCCAATGATTTCACAGTTGTGTCAGGAATTAAGACAGGCTTTGAGGAGCTCTGGCTAACCATCCTTCATCTTGGCATGGGACCACCCTTCTCATGTGTTCTGTGCTCAGCTTTTCTTCTTCAGGGCTGTACTGAGGTGCACAGAATTGCCTAAACATAAGCAGTGAAACAGAGACAATCCATATTCCTCTGTTGGCATTAACAGTGGAGGCAGGAACACTGGAACAGCTTTACCTTGGGTTGCCTTACCCTAAAGCAGCTCTTCTAGATGAAATCTTCTTTATGGTCAAAAGAAGGCCACACCATGGGTTGGGCCTGTCATCTTAATTTCATCTAACCCACTCTGCCAGGTTGATGGCATGCTAACAGAATACCTGAGTCTTAAGAACAAAGGGTCACACTCATTTTTTCAGGTGGAAAGCATTCGTTTATGGCTGCTGCTGGACATGTCCAGAAAGCCAGCTCTTCTGGACAGAAGTTGAATGAGAGTGTGCCCACCAGGCAACTTAGGGTGCACTGTTGGGGCAGCTTAGGGCGGCAGAAGGTGGAGAACTATGTCAGCTCTGAGTCGTCCCAGGAAGAAGTTAGACTGAGCTAGTAAAATTCATGGAGACATCTCTCCTCATCCTGGCAGCTGTGAACAACATAAAGACTTCTGGCTGACTTCACAGAGGCCCATTCATCTGGTGGTGCCAAACAGTATCTCAAATATTGTATTTCTCAATAGTCTTCCACACCTCTTTTAGAAAACTGTAGAATGAGGTCTAAAACTAATAACAGACTTGCTCAAAAGCAAACAAAAGAAAATGAAAAAAAGAGAGACTGGGTTTTATCTCCTGTCAAAGGTTGTTTTATAACATATAAAATGTTCTTATATCATAATACATTTTTTGTTTGAGAAGTATTTAAATAAAAATACTTTCAATTATTGGATGTTCTTTTAGTTCAAGTCAGCCAAATAAAAGTATCTGTTATCCGAGCTACATCTGTAAAATCTGTTAAAATTTTTACCAGTGAGCATGGTTGGCTGTTTCATTTTATAGCCAAGAGGTTTCACTTCAAAATTTATGTCTGACTTATCGTCATTACTTAGTTCAGGATTAATTTTAGATTAGAATGTATAATACTGCTCTTCACTAATGACAATCCATGCAGGGCATAGTCAGTTATATATATATATCACCCTTTTGCTAAGAATATTTCAGAATCAAAGGCAATTGGAAACTTTGAATAATCAGTGTTATTTAAACTGTTCTGTATGGACTGCAAAGTGTATTTCACAGCCAGCTCACATATTAAGCCTGTAATATTACTCCTATTCCAACATTCTACGTAAATGAATTACTGTCCTGACTTTCCTACTGCCTTTAGCTACATGTGTTACATTGCCAAATGGTTAAATATACAGCTTCGGAAGTCACAGTCTGTGTTCATTAGCCATCCACAGCCTACATTGTTTGTTATATTTAGAACTAGCAGCAACAACTTTCCACCTCCATTTTTAATTCTAAGTTTCACAGGTTAGACTGTTTTACTGAGGGATGGAACTAGAGGGTGGAAGTAGGTAATTCTCTTCTCCAAATTTCTAAAATTATTAATAAAATAAGCATGTTTGAAACAATTGGACAGTGTACCTTGGGATGAATAGATTAAACCAGAGCATTTTCATTATGTTTCTGGCAGTCATCCTTTTATCTCATCTTGTGATGAACATCTGTATTTTTTGGCATGTTGGTAGGATATAAATGTGGGGTGTATGTGAACAAACTCTCAATTATAATTCTGCTCAGATGAGATTTCAAAATTATGTTTTCTGCTTTGTGGACGATACTTACTGTTATGGAGCAACTGTGTGAAAAAAAAAGATCTAGTGCATTAATATTCAGTTCTGGAATCATGTATCAATTATTTAGTTAAACCTTCTGTTAGTAAGGCTTTTTTGTAAAACACGTACCAAATGTTTATAAAATGGAAAAGAGATTCGTCAAGTTATGGTAGCTAAAGCTGTGCTAAAAAGAAAAATTGAACATATGCTACCAGCAGTGTTTCTCATATTTAATGAGTAAAACCATATTCTATTTTGTTGCAATTGTCTTTTCTTGTACAAATAAAGGCCCTGATCCAATAAGCATTTGTAAATGTGATTTTGATTTACACTAGTTAATCTACTTCTGTCTTTAACACACCTTTGCATTTATTTGGGTGGTCCTAGAGGAGATGGGAGATGGATATTTATGCATTTACTTGACTTTTGGTTCACCAGAAGTCCAGGGAGTTCTCAAGTCCAGAGCTCAGCACATGCAGAGCATTGCAGAACAAGAGCCAAAAGTAGGAGAAAAGCCTGAATTAAAATAAAGTTGGGTTTGGGTCTTTTTTCCTCTGCTAGAGAGTGAATCATCAGTTGGTCTGTGGCTCTGACTGAATTCTGGCACAGTTTCCATGGCTTTCACAGCCCCTATTCCACTTGGGAGAGTTTTCAGGAAATTGTGTTGTCATGGATCCTTCTGCTCAGCTCCAGTCTGCTCCGTGCCCAAAATCCCCTGTGCAGCAGAGTAAGAAATCCCCGGCGGTCCCAAGCTGCGTGAGGCACAAAGGCTATAACTTCTGTGCAACATCTCCCAATGCTTCCCTAATTATTCCACTGTATCATCTTAAATAAGGTTTAAAAAAGAGTGGAATCAAAGCCAGCAGTTAAGGCATAAGAACACGGGGACTGTGCTCTTCTAAATTGTTCTTTCCGAATTGTCCCTAGTTCTTAGCCATAATCCAGACAGTCTGGACTTACCAAGTTAGAAACAGGTGTGTTTTCCTTCAAGGAAAGAGCAATTTAGTTCAGCCAAGGTTGCTTCCCCCGCCACCCCCGCAATTGTTTTTTTTTGCTAAACTAGAGCTGTTTCAAGGATGGCAGGCGCCCATCAGAAAGAAACGAGGCTAAAGTTAGCAACAAAGAGACATGCTGATGAGCAGTGCTGTGCCTGGGATCACGGCTGCAGCTGCTCCCTTCCTACATGCATTGGCCCTCTCCGTGTGGTTCAAGTTCCACCTATGGAACAGATACGTGAACAGGCAGGAAAAGGGAACCGGCTCCAGAGAAGGGGTTGTCAGTGTGTTGCTCCAGCCCAGAGGCAGTGTGAATTGTCTTATTCTTCATGAAGAGTCAAAAAGTCATCTTAGCCATAGGTGGGAAAACCCTGTTTCTAAGAGCTTCTGGCAATGGCTATAAAAGGGTCAGTTTGCTGGCCTGAGGGATTTGAACAATGTGAATTTTCTGGATTATTTTAACAACACAGACAAAACAATGAGCATTCAATGTTTTTCAGTTAGCTTCTATGAGAGGATTTTTGGAAATTCATCTGAACAAAATAAGATCTGAATAAATATCGAGTAGATGCAACAATAGATAGCAGCAGTAACTACTAAACTGCTTGCAGCAATGTATAATGCTTTTGAAATGTTTATTTATTGCTTGCAGCGGATAGATAACATTTTAGAGATGGATACGCATTTTCAGAGATCCTGTTGTTAGGGATCCTGGGAATGGCCCTCAGCTTGGTCCTTGGCTGATGGAATCCTTCTCCTCTCTGGCCCCCTGTCAGCTTTCAGGCTCTGGAGCATGGTGGGGGGAGCAGTCTTGCTACCCTTGCCCTGTTACAGGAGTGCCGAGCACTGCCCAGGGTCCCAGCTCCAAGCCTCTCACCATGGAAGGGAACTCTGGTGTTGCCAGTTGTGCTGAAACCACCCTTAATACCAGATGAAATGTGAAGACTATAAAGAAATTTTTTTAGCCAATACTATTGTGGTTACTAGGTCTGAAGGCAAGCACAGAAAAACAAATGAAAACCTGCTTATAAAGCTAACCTGAACTTCAGCTCTGCTCTAGGAGCTTTCCATCAGCTGCATAAGCAGGAGCAAGCTGTTAGGATGCTTGTATAATTTTGTGGCTGGGAGCCAGGGCTTCTGACCAGGCTACTTTTTTTCTCTGAAGAGGATCCTGATGTGGGGCTGTGTTTTGCCAGCCCTTCAACTCAGTTCTATTCAAATTTAAATTTTATCCTGCTAATGAGCCAGAAGAAGGGCCAGAACTACTGACCCTGCCTGGACAAACTTTTTATTTTATCAGCCAATGCCACTACTGTGATGTGGCAAGACCTCCCACCTATCCAGACAGTAAAGAAGGGCTGTACACAATTACCAGCGACATTGGAAACAAATGCTTAAGAAAATGTGTTTTCTTCTTGACAGGACAGGGTTTGACTCTCTGCATAATCCTTTCTATACTGAACCTGGAGTTTGTATGAATAATTTGAATCCTGGATTACAGTTTTCAGTGTATATATCTGTTTTACCTTTTGCTCAGGATTAAACATGGTAGTAATCCAAATATTTTTGCATGAAAATAGCTCTGAGAACTACTCTTATTAGTTGTGAAGTTTAATTTTTTTTTCTATCAGTTTTCCATTGAATATTTAAAGTGCTCAGGTTTTTTACCTGACTCATTTAGGTGCATGTTTAGGTAAACTAGATTTACATGTATTAAAAGGCAATTTTAAATTTTCCCTTTGGTGAAAGAAAGAGAGAAACTGTTCCATGCAGCAGATGTATAACAGATGCCACTCCTAGCACGTACTGCACTACTGGATGATGGCCAGATGCAGTGGTGATAGCACAGCTATTACCATGATAAAGCAGAGTAAAAGAGAGATGTAAGTAATGTGTTAGCTTCCCAGCCCATCACTTTGTCCACACAAATGGGAAGGAGGAGAAAATTCTTAAGTCTGTCAGCTATCTACATCATCATATGCAGTCCTCAAAACACCCACTTTAAAAAAATAGCAGTTTAGGTTGAGCTAAGTGAGATGAATCCTACCCATAAGGTTTAGAGTTATCCCATGAATTAGTAGTTAAGCTATGTAGAGTTATAATAGTTAAAGCCTGGGCATAGAACTCAGCTCTTGACTTCAAGCACTGAGTTTTGCTATTTGACCTCTCATCTGTTCCTTTGGGAAGTTAATCTGAGAAAACAGGTGCTTTTCTAAAAATAGAGAATCATACAATAAGTATCTTAAGTTAGAAGGAATCCCCAAGGATCATCAAAGTCCAGCTCCTGGCCCTGCACAGCACTATCCTGAAGAGTCACACCATGTGCTCGAAAGCACTGTCCAAATGCTTTTTGAACTCTGTCAGGCTGGTGCTGTGACCACTTCCCTGGGGAGCCTGTTCCAGTGCCCAGCCACCCTCCTGGGGAAGAACCTTTTCCAGATACCCAACCCAAACCTCCCCTGACACAGATTCAGGTCATTCCCTTGGTCCTTCACTGATCAGCACAGAGAAGAGATCAATGCCTGCCCCTCCTCTTCCCCTCATGAGGAAGTTGTGAACCGCCATGCCAACTCTCCTTCCTGTCTCCAAAACACTTTTATTTTAGAAGGTAGAAAGGTATTTTTGAGACAATCAACAAGTAGAGGTTGGAGAAAAAACTTCTGGTGGTATTTGTCCCTCTGGGCACACTCTACTTTGGAAAGCACAGGAAATGAACAGTTACCATAACTGAACTGTGCAGGGCATAAATATCCTTTGAGCTCCAAACAAATTTGCCTTACTTCACTAAGCACAACTCAAAGCTCATGTGAAACTCTGAAAGCTGTCTTAAAAAGAGAAGAGGCAATGTCCCTCAAACATTTACAGGTGCAGAAAATGTGACTGTTCTGTCTATGATTGCACTTTAAATCAGAAATCATTGCACAGAATGCAAAATGGATTCTGTATGAACCTTCTAAAATAAATGAACCTTAATTTCTTTTGTATCTTTTAAAGGTCAAATGCTGCAAATACTGGCCAGATGACACAGAGATATATAAAGACATAAAAGTTACCCTAATAGAAACAGAGCTGCTGGCTGAATATGTGATTCGAACATTTGCTGTAGAAAAGGTAAGTTTCCAAATTCAGTTTTCTTAAATACATTGATATCTGCCAAAGTAACTTACATACAGATTCAACAAGGGAAAGTTAAATCTTTTGACTGACATCCTGGGTTTGTAGGAATTTTTGGGTAAACGACTACCGCCCTCTTATGGTAATCTGTGTTTTTCTTCTTCAAATGCAGCAACTGTTCTGTGCTTTTTATCACTGTTGGCCCCTGCCTGAGTTAGAAAAAGTGATGTTCCTTGCCTAGGAGAAATCGAAGCTTCCCTCACAGCAATCAATTGAAAAACACATTTGTGCTGCTTTCCCATCTTACGTTCCCCACTATCATTTTCTGTCTGTACCAGAGGCTGCAGGCAGCATTATTCAGAAGTCTGTGGTGGAGAATACGATTTTCTGTTGGGCCGGGGTGTGCCTGGTCTGCAGAGACAGAGTTGTAACAAATTACTCTTCTTCTCAAGGCAATTCCCCTTTTCACGTGGAATCCATCCTTACATGGAGAGTTCCAGTCAGTGTATTGTATTACTGTTTGTTAGAGTAATGCCATGCATTTGTTTGATGCTTTGTAGTCTGTAGGACTTGCAGCTCCCCAGCTGCAATCTATGGAAAACATAGAAATGACAAATAAGGTACTCACTGAAAGTGAGAACAGGGTCAGTCAGTGGTGAAGTGTACCATGCATTTTGTGTCAACTCAGCAGTTTCATTCAGAATTCATTAAAGAACAGAAATGTTTTAACTGGATGTATCAGGACCCATCTGAGTTGCAGAACACCAAGAAAGGGCCTCCTTGGTAAAACTAGGTGTTCCTAATGGCACACCGAAGTAATGCTCCATCACCATGAGTAGATTTTCAACTACTTAGCTTAGAAAGCTTCTTTTGATTTAGTTGCAGGAAAGCTTCTTTTGATTTAGTTGCAGTACCCATGATTTATTGGTTCTCTCTAATGATGAAATAGTACTAATTTACGGGTTTGAAGAATATAATATTTAGCATCAAAGAATCCTGTACCCAAGTACCTGAAACTGCCAAGAAGAGTACCCCACAGGGTCTCTGTACACATGTCCAAAGCAACAAAGGAATTAGGGGTTTTTTCCTGTTTTATTCTTCAATCTAATACTTAAATATGCATCAATACAGCAACCTGAGGGTAATGATAATAGAATTGGGTGGTCTGAATGAATTGAAATATTGTATCATGTTTACCACTATACATATTGTAGACTGAATTCACTCAAGCCTGTTGTTTCCTTGCATTTAGGTATTTTTAATAAACAGATGAGAAACGTTGGCTACACTTTGAAGTAGTTGAAGCACTGGTTGATTTCTATTCTGCAAATTTTAAGCTCATGCTTTGATGTTAGCTTTTCACTTCTTAACTGGGACTGAAGAAAAGACCGAGAGGATTTTACAGTTGAACATAACCAAACTGTCTTGAATAAGTGCATTAGAACAGATAGAGATAAAAGGCACTAAACATTTTATTTCTTTTTTAAAATCTCCATCTGAAAAGATTTCATTTAGACACTGCTTTTTAATAGTTGGTAGTTTTTCAGTAAGCCTCTAAAAGCAGTGTCACTGTAGTTTGAGTAAAGTACATTTGTTTTTACTCTATTTTCCATATTTTTTAACTCCTCCAATGGTACTGGAACATCAAGTCTATACATGTCTTTCACCATATTTCTCTCAAGTGTATATTTTTGATGTACTGAGATTGGTACTTTTCACCTTCCCTAAGCCAAGGTGCATGATGAGACAGAGAGCACATTAACCAAACATGCAGATAATACTAATTGAAAGGTGGTATTGTAACACATAACACTGGAGCCTCTGTTCCAAAGGATTTGCAGATTTCACTAACAGGAACTACAGTCATTCAATAGGAAAAAATTGCAGAGTTCTGTGCCTTAGGTGGTCTAACTCCCTGTGTCAGTACAGTGTGACTTCTGGGGACAGCATCTGAAATCCAGAATGATTAAAGATTTAGCACATATGAACTGCAAGGGTGGAGTTAAGAGAACTGGCCTTGTTCATTGCGGTAGAGATGAGAAGGAGGGGTAAGGAGGATCTAATTGCAGCCTGCAGGTACCTCATAGATATTCAGAAAATGAGAGGAATCAGATTCTCCAAGACCTCTAGTCCCTTCTGACCATCCTTTCTGTTTGTTGATGAACATCTCATACCTGCCCATAAAGTACAATTTAGAAGTTGATTTGCTTGAAGATAAATTGATCACTTACTTCAGTCTTGGTTTGGTTGTTTTCTTTTTTTTTTTAATGGATATTGAGTAGTAGGGGGATAATGCTGAGAAAATTGAAGCCAAAAGTGCAGTCTTATTTTGAAGACTGTTTCCTAGATATATGCTTTGCATTATGTGAATAAGTAGTTCCTTTGGAGCAGTTTCTTTACAGCACACCAGTTAACTCAGATGATTAAGTCATGCATGAATAGTAACATACAGCAGCAGCATAAGTTTTTGTAGAATTCTTTAACATCCTAGGGTTTAGCACTGTACACCATTTTCTGTTTGTTTCAGCTGTATAGTCTTTCCCAGATGAGCACATGCTTTTATGATTCATGCAGTTGTGTGCTATTTTGGGTTTAGAAACCAGCAGGAAAGCTAGATATAAAAATCATTCCTTTGTAGATATATTAAGAAAACTCATTATAAAAGTATCCTATATGCAAAACCTTTCCTAAGTAGCTGTTAACAATGACAGACAGAAATGCAGTCAGCCTGACAGACAGCCTTTTCACAACTAAGGCAGAGGATGTACAGGACATAACCTGATCTGTGTAGCAGCCAGGCACATTGCTTTGGAGGGGCAGTTTGTTTTTCGTAAATTGTTCGAAAATCTCAGCTGGATATTGCATGAAGAATTTGTATGGGATTCAGCTGAGGACTGACTCACTTCAGTCCTCAGCTTGTGTAGTCACGGCATTGCTTTTTTCTATGGCATCTTTGTTTCTTTGGAGGTCATGGGCAGTTGTTACAAGCAATATAAAAGTGTTTGAGGCACTACTTTCACCTAAGCAGAGCTATTTACAGAGTTGAAGGCCTTGGTTACAGTAGCAGAGATGTGTTAACTAACACACTCTAAAATCCCCAGAGAGCAGAGACCAAATTGTATTCGAATGTGTTTGCTAGACTGTCTTAAAATGCAAATTGTTTTGTCTGTTCCTGGATTTCATTATGTTTTAAAATTGGTTTTTAGGATATAAGGTCATTTCTGTTTCAAGGGTGTCATCTCCTCAGTCCACACCACTGCCTCATATGCTCTTAATCCTCTGCCTTGCCTGCCTTTTTGTGTCAATTTCCAGGGGAGATGAGATATTCCTCTGAGCAGATGCCCTGTCTCCACAGACCCCCAGCCTGAGATGTCAGAGCATCAAAGACTCCAACCTACACTAAGTCCTCTCTAGTCCTGTAGCACTGGTGTGTCCAAAATTTCTCCACCACTGAAAATCCCAGACTAATGTATAATAGCAGTAAATTAGGAAGCTTATATTACTTATTATTCAAAGAGAATAAAATCTTTTATATGTCTCAAGACAGGAAATACATCTTTAAGAAGAAAAACTGTAAACTAGCAGTTACTAATATTGTTGACATTTAGTCCAGCCTAGACATGATGTGCCATAATTTTGCTGTTTGCTTATGAACTATGTATGATGGCCTCCAGTCTGTGGATTTCTAATGAGAATAAAATACTGGCAGCTACATTTTTAGAGGGGGAAGGGAAAATACAAGCTGTAAGAAAATAAAACTTAGCATAGGCACTTCTAATATCCAGACTGCTCCCCAAAGTCACATGGGAAATTACTTACACAATCAGCTTCTCATTCATACCTGTCTCACCATATCCATGTCCTTGTAGACTGTGGCAAATCACCTGAAGGGTGAGCATGTGGAGGGCTACAAACACAGCCCCTATGACTGAAGGTGCAGAAAGGTTTCCTATTATTCAGCTTTTTCTTTCAGACCAATGAAGAAGGCAAATGATAAGGAAAATTATGCTGAAGCTATAGTGCCCTGAAGTCAGCAGCAAAACACCTGTGGAGGGCAGTGGGAATAAAATAGTCATCTGTACTCTGTGTTCAGCCTTGCTGCTGACCTGTTCTGTGATCATGGCATGCATCTTAAGGCCACAGTTTGCAAAGCAGCCTAGTACTTAAATATAGAGACGAGCATTTCTCTCGTTGCTAAAAGTTTCTGACCAATCTAGTGCTTACTTACTTAATTTTGTTGGAAGGCTTTAAAACCAGTTAATACCTAACCTTTGAGCTTGCTCTCCTGCTATGAGGAAGCTCTCCAGCACTCTGTACAGATTGTGTTGGTAGGGGGTGCTTTTCAGCGTGGCCCAGGCTTTTGAAGATTTCAGCCCTTGTCTTTTCAACAGAGAGGTGCTCATGAGATTCGGGAAATACGTCAGTTCCACTTCACGGGCTGGCCAGACCATGGTGTCCCATACCATGCCACGGGCCTGCTGGGATTTGTACGGCAGGTCAAATCCAAGAGTCCACCAAATGCCGGGCCTCTGGTTGTTCACTGCAGGTAGGTAAAACAGAAGTCTCTCTGTTGTGGTTTGCATTAAACTCAAGACCTATTTTTGCTTCTCCTTTACTGTGTATTCCCCACACAGGCTGCTGAAGCCACTGGAGATGTACTGAAAAAATAACTGTAAACAAGAATACATATATTGTATATATAACAAACATATATACAATATATATATAAATGAGAGTAAAAAAAAAAAAAAAATATATATATATATATAAGAGTAAAAAAGCTGAGTCTGAGGTCCTGCAAATGCCCAGCTCAATTTCAGTAATCATTCAATTGATCAAGCACCTGTGAGATGAACCCTTACACCTTTTACATTTCCAGTACACTGCTGCACATTAACTGTGCTCTTCTTCTACTTCAGTGCTGGTGCTGGCAGAACTGGATGTTTCATTGTTATTGACATCATGCTAGATATGGCAGAACGAGAGGGCGTCGTAGACATCTACAATTGCGTGAGAGAGCTTCGATCCCGGAGAGTCAACATGGTGCAGACTGAGGTATTGCTCATCTACTGGAATACAGCTTTGCAAGAAAAAAGACTCTTCTAGCCCACAAAGATAGAGCTTTGTAGTTGGCACCCTCTGAAAGTTGTTTACTCAGTCACGTGAAAAAAATAATCTCCGCACAAACCTGAAGAGCCTCTGCCCAAACAAGTGCACAGTTATGCTTCCCTGAAGGTGCACAATGTTTCTTAAAAACTAAGGAAAATCAGGAATGTTTCCTTCCTGGGAAGGATTCCTTCTGGAGTACATCTTGTTGAGGCTTAGTTTCATGATAGCACCTACAGAACTGCCCAGAGGAATGAAGAAACCAGAAACATTTTGAGTTTTGTTACAGAGTGTTACTGCACTTCTCTAACTACTTGTAGTTAGTTTAAGCCAATCTTTATATATTCATTTCTGAATGAGTGGGATAAAGTTTTTTAAACTGTGCTTGTTTCTTCTGGTCTTGCTTCAGTGCTGGTAAACTGAAGAGTGAAGCAGCAACCATATTAGTTGTTATGTTTTATTTACCAAAATACTAATGGTCTATGCAGTCCATGTCAGTAACTATCTATTTTAATTGCTTAACCAGGAACAGTATGTGTTCATCCATGATGCTATCCTGGAAGCCTGTCTTTGCGGGGACACATCTATTCCAGCTTCTCAAGTTAGGTCTGCTTACTATGAAATGAATAAACTAGATCCTCAAACAAACTCGAGCCAGATCAAAGAGGAATTTAGGGTAAGTAGTGGCTTACGTTGCCTAGAAGCTGTAGAGTTCAGCTATAGTAAAGACTTCTGCTTAAGTTTTTATAGTCATAAGAATTTTGTAACAGGTCTAGGAGGGAAAGACAGCAAAAAAAGGAAAAATAACATGTCACACATCTCTACTGAGTTATGCTGAATCATAAAATAATGCAGTGGGGTAGTAGTAAAATACTCTTTTTACTCGAGGGAAGTATGTCGATCCTTCCACTGTCCTTTCTCCAGAAGGCAGGCTACTCTGCAGCTGTTTTTGAGGTTATTTTTCATAATCGTATGCTTTCAGGATTTCTCTGCTTCCAAACCCTGCTGACTGTGATGTGTTTTCATTTCTCTGCATATTGATTCCCACTGAAGCTGAATGCTGAGCTGATCTATTCTTAAATATTTTGGGTTGCTTTCACTGCTGTGTTAATTTTTCCCTTGCATTGTTTACTCTCTTTGAAAGACTTTAAATATGGTGACTCCGACGCTGCGTGTTGAAGATTGCAGCATCGCGCTTTTGCCGCGAAACCACGAAAAGAATCGCTGCATGGATGTGCTGCCTCCAGACAGATGCCTGCCTTTCCTCATCACGATAGATGGGGAAAGCAGTAACTACATCAATGCTGCACTGATGGATGTAAGTCTCCACCACATCATTAATAATAAAAAGGCAATAAGCAGCCCTCCAAACTGAGCTGTGCTAGAAAATGAAGTCAGCACAAGAAGGAGAACCTTCTAGCTTGTTTTGTTTCCCAGAAGCATGGCACAAAATCTTTAAACTCCCAAGTACATTTAGGATCACACATATGTTATGTCACAGCCAAGGTTCCAAAGCCATGCTCAGAGAGCAATTCAGGGAGTTTTGATAAATTAAATGTGTCTGGATTTCTCCCTAGTGCTTGAATTTTTAACCATCTGGCCTAGGAAAACAAGAGTTACCTATTAAGAGATACAGGCAGTTAAATAGAATAATAAGGTTTGCAGCAATATTTCAGTTCCCTCTGTTTATAATTTAAATGGTAATTAACAAAAAAAATAATTGTCTGTCAACACAAGATAGTACACAAGCCATTACTTCAGCCTTCCCGTTTATTTCTGTTTGAATGAATGGTTCCTCTTCATGTGTGTGTGGAGTTTTTTTCCCAAATGCATCTATGGCAATTCTAATCCTTGTAATAGAGTAACAGTAAAAAGACACTTAAACTGCCTTTACAGTCTGTAGATATTTATAGCCTATTTTTGACAATTTACAGCTATAGTCATTACGGTTGTCAAACACATAAACAACAAGAAAACAGAGGTTAGTAAGGAAGGAACACATTGTAAATGGCCTTTTTAAAAAGTGAAGCTAGAGTAATAACAGTTTATTGCAGTTTTTTCTTTTTTTTCCTTCCAAGTTCTCAAAGCCTTTTCCTAAAATAAGCCGAAGTTCAAAACATTCCTGTGAAAATGTAGGAAAATTTGTCTTTGTGTTTATCTATGTAGAGAAACTGAGAACAGAAGTGTAATTGACTTGTCTAGCTTCTCACAGTAGGTCAATGACATTTCATATTAGAACAGAGCTGCCTTAATCTGCGGTCTGTGACTGTGCCATTACATTGTCTTCTTTCCTGGAGACTTCAGTACTGTTTTGTTTTGTAAATTAACTAATGCTCAGAAAGAGCAGGGCCTTAATAAGATGCTTACCTTTGAAGATGCTTCCCTTCTTCACTATTGAAACGATGGGCTACATACAGACCTGTGTCTGGGCAAAAGGCTCCAAGGGAGGAGGTGATTTGGATTGCTTTCCACCTGAAGCATGCTTCTGCAGCATCCCTGCACTAATGGACAAGAGCAGATGTTTGTCCATCTCGCTAAACACTCAGTCTCCAGCAAGCAAGATTAAGTATTTCCCCCTCTCCACTTGAATCCATTGAGGTGTTGTTGAATTGCCTGATGTAAGCCTTTCAGAGGTCACTTCAAGAAAAAGGGGTAGCAAGCATAGTTTTCGTTATTCGGTATCAGAATGAGTTTGAGAATAATTTTCCCAAAACAACTTCTGAGGCTCCTAATTGAGTACATAATGGAGGCCCCTTTGGACATCTCTCATCTGCATGAAACTTCCAGCAAGGCAGGACCAGTAGGATAGAAATCAGCTGCCTAATGTAGGAGCAGCATCATTACCTACTGGTTGCCATGTGCTGAAACAAAGAACCAAAGTTTTGCATGTTTGCATCTGTACCCAGAACACAGTGGAGTCATTTTTGGTGGTCTCCTCAGTGACTGTCTGTGAAAGAACAATCATAGAATCATAGAATATCCTGAGTTGGAAGGGATCCACAAGGATCACCGAATCCCATAATTGCTAGGGTTGGAAGAGACCACTGGAGATCATGTGATCTGACCCCTCCTGCCAAGCAGAGTCACCCTGAGCAGGTGACACGGGAACCTGTCCAGGTGGGTGTTGAATGTCTCCAGAGAGGGAGACTCCATGACCTCCCTAGGCATCCTGTTCCAGTGCTCTGCCACTTCAGTGTAAATAAATTCTTCCTCACCTTCAGGTTGGAACTCCTTGTGTTTTAGCTTATGGCCATTGCTCCTTGTCCTTTCACTGGGCACCACCAAAAAGAGTCTGGCGCCATCCTCTTGGCACCTGCCAAGTCAAAGTCCAAATCCTGGCTCTGCACAGGACAGCCCCAGGAATCTAACCATTTGTCTGCAGTAGCTGATCTGATTGGATCTCTGTTGTGGTGCAAATGCTTCAGTTCAAGGCATGTAGAGACTTCCCCACCCTCCTTAATGAAGGCAGTGGCACCCCTTCCCAAAAACTGCCCCAATATGGCCACAGTAGCTTTCAACACTCAGAAGGATGTAAGTGAAAATGCTGGTTTGAGATCCACAATAGAAAAGTTCCAGCAAACAGCTCAGTCAGTGACATACTCTGGTACTAAAAGAAACAAAGAGCACTGAAATTTATCCCCTGGGTATCTTCACTGCTGTCAGATAGACCAGAATTTCAACAATATTTCTGAAGAATAACTAGATACTTCCTTTACAGGCATCATTCAAATTTAGAGCTAAGTGCAAACAGCCAAGATTAATCTGTCCATTAACAGCTCAAAACAAACCCATTGCTCAAAATCTTGTAGGAGTTACATTGGAAGCAAAAGCCTCTGATGATTTTACTCTATGCCTGTGGCATGAAATACATTTTAGAAATATAACATTTGCAGAAGTTATATCCTGCCCAAATATAGTTTATTAACTTTGAAGCATATAAGATCTCAGGAAAGAGCTGAAAACAATATATTAATTATACAGAAAATAGAAATAATGCTTTCAATCCTGAAGTTTTGGGGCTATGACTGACATTCTGCTAAATGGATTTTTCTCTCTTGCGGTTCTTCTCATCATCTTGTTACTTCTTTGCAGAGCTACAAGCAACCATCAGCTTTTATAGTTACGCAGCATCCCTTACCAAATACTGTCAAAGATTTCTGGAGACTGGTCCTAGATTATCACTGCACTTCAGTAGTTATGTTGAATGATGTGGATCCTGCACAAGTAAGTCCAAAAAAATGCTTCATTTAAAAGAGGAGTGCTGGTGCCTCAGCATTTCAGACAGCTTTAGGATGTAATTAGTTTTGTAAAAACAACATTAAGTACTTACGCACTAAAACATTGATACTTGCAGATACTCATAGGGGAAGAGGAATAAATCAGACCATCAGAAGCTTCTCCTCCAAAATGTTAGTCCACATACACATAAGTGCATGCACCTGTAATTTATTCTAAGAGAACATGTTTTGGAAAGGGCTGCTAAAACCCAAAAACTAACAGTTGTAGAATTCTGACTCAAGTCTGAAACATGCTCTAGTGGCCAAAATCATAAACGGAAGCCAACAGCTGTTCATTAGCCTGCCTGAAACAGATCAATGACCTTGGTCTCCTTACCAGGGAATAGGTGTTCCCAGTGTGAAAATCTGTGTGTGTGTTGCACAAAACGATGTCATTAGCAAGGAGATAGGAACTAAACTAGGAGAGAGGAACTAAAGATTGGAGACTATGCGTCCTTTGGAAGAGAAAAGAGGGCAACAAAACGTGTAGGGGAATGTAATTACCTTACAAAAGAGTTGCACATGCTGTACATGTTGTTCAGAAAATTGGAAAACCGAACCTACTGGTTGGCAATTTAATCACTAGGATTAATCACTAAGTGTCCCAGAGCCTGGCTCACAACTGCACAATTCCCAGTTCTTACAAAGATATAATTTCCTTAGTTCCAACAAACTGCACCAGCCCTCTGCTGGAATAATGTGGTGGCAATCTGGATTCTTAATATGTAAATATTTGTTAATTATTGGTTAAGAGCAATTTTAATTTTTTAGAGCAGACTGCAGGTCGTTTAATGATCAAGAATCTTCTTAGCTTTGTTCAGTATTGCATACAGTTAAAAAATTATTCCTTTTCTTTTTAACATGTAGAATTTGTTTTTAAAAGATACTGATCTTCCTTTTGGTCTTTCAAAGGAACATGTAGGAATTCCACACACTGTTTTAAAGACTGAATTTCTGATTCTAAGCCCTGCACTGTCTACAGGGAGGAAAAATAGAAATGAAAGACAAAACTTTTATTCATGAATCTAAGATTATTTTCTGAGTGAATAAGGAAAGACTCAAGGGAGACAGACTGTTAGGGACTGCTGAACAGAGTGTTTTTTAATTTGTTGGCTGTGTTTTGAATTTACAATAGGGCATGGCTATTCCAAGCATGTATTAGCCTCACAGGATTTAAAAGCTTTTGGGATATGCAGTTAATGCACCTGCCTCTGCAGTATGTTAAACCTTTTACCTCTTAATGTGAGTAACAATCTTTTCATTAGGAATAAATCTCAAAACCCTCTAAGCAAACAGAAGTAGAGAGAGGGCAAAGCTTATTAAAAACACAGATTACATTCAGATTTATTAATAATTACTGTTATGATTATTATTTATGTATATATGAAGTGTTTACAGTTCTGTTTAGATATTACCATTTATGTGGATTGTTATGCTCTATTGGGAAATGAAATTCAACCCTTCACAGTGGCTCTGACTTGAAGAGAGTCGCTAGCATCACTTGCATGCAAAATGTGCAGACCTAAATGCTTTTAGTTTCTTTAGAACTTGAAAATCATAGCTTCCTAAAACAGCCCCAGCAAACAGCTCTGCTTATTATCATTTAAGCATTTTTTAGAGATCTGTTAGAACTGTATTCCTATGTATTTGAAAGATGTGTACTAAACTGTGCACATGTTAGATGATCTGAGCACTGGCATTTGCAACAATTGTATACATTGCACTTTGCTATCCTGTACACCAGTATATTTCATAATAAAAAATTGTGTGAGATTTAGACAATATCTGGAAAGCAGTTGTCTCACCAGACCACATCATAGGGAGGGTTAAAAAAATGAAAATATATTTTCCTACTTACAGTTTCTGGGTTTAATTTGTTAAAGTGATCTCCTGCAAATCAGACCCTGCTTTATTTTTTAATTGGTGTAGTAAATGATTATGTTTTCCTAAAGTGTAGTCATCTCTAAACAGCTTTGTTGAGGACTAAGTATTGTAAGAAATGCAAAACAACATCTGGAGTAAATGTGGTTTGTCAGCTCAGCTCTGGATCACCAGCAGCAATGCAGCAGAATGAAGACCACAGCTGTTTTACTGATTGAAATAAAAAGTTCCAAATATGACATCAATGCTTCTGCAAGCAAACAAAATTTCATGAGTTCATATTTAATTTTGGTCAATGCTTACAAAAGCTACATGCTCGAACTGCTCTAAATATCCCTGGCAAAAAAAAAAAAAATCATTAGGATTTTCATGAAAAAAAATGGACAGGCAGATTCTAGCTTCAAAAACCTTCTTGCAAAGTGTTGATTCAATCTTTAAAGTATTAACACAGATGGTAATTGGTTCCTGGATTAAGCCATTGTCATATTATTAGACACTAAAACCATGCAAGATAATAGTAATTTTACTTTGTGATCTTTAGATACCTAGAAGTAATTTTTTCTGAGAACTGAAGAAAGCATAATTAATATTTCAGGTGTTAATAAGATGAAATAAAGCAATTATTGAAAGTTTAAAGCAATGCTAATATTAGCCAATATCATCGGTCACGGGTGAAACACGTGAAAGTTAAATCCTGAGTTTTGAGAATTTATGTACCTTTCCTAGTATAAATCACATGCAGTTTGAATTATTAGCAACTATTCACGGCACTTGGAGGTCCCAGGCCACTGGTCTTTAGCCTCCGCTGCCTCCAAGATAGGGCAATATTTGTCAGCCTCTCCCTGTCTCGTCATAATATATTGTAGAACTAACACTGAGTGTCAGAAGTGTTTTACTCCAAACACCAGACACTGAAAGTACAGCAGCAAGAAACAGCATGGTAGGTACATGAAAAGGCATTATGAAAGCAGAGTGCTTGAAACAGAACTTGGTGCATCGTGTATTTTATAAAGATACTGTGCAAGAATTCCAGTAGTACGTGTATGACAAATTAAAATACAGAAAAGTATGTGGAGGCAGCATGAAATCCAAGGTGATTAACTGTGTTCTTTTTTGTCCATGGTGTCCTCTAGCTCTGTCCTCAGTACTGGCCAGAAAATGGAGTCCACCGGCACGGTCCTATTCAGGTGGAGTTTGTATCAGCTGACTTAGAAGAAGACATCATCAGCCGGATATTCCGAATTTATAATGCAGCCAGAGTAAGGATCTTATTTGCAAAACAGTTTTGTCTAAGTAGATGAGTTGAGCCTACTCAAATCATAAAAATGAAAGCTGAACTCACATAGAACCATTTTCATTTTTCAGCGTATTTATTTGAAAGCAGTGGCGCAATACTGAGTCACAGCACAATCACGGAGGGAAAAAAGCTTTCTGTGTATAATAAAAGTTTAAAAAAATTTAATACATATCTCAAGTGTGTTAAATGCAAATGAAATAAATGCAGTATTCAGATTGTACACTAGCCAAAATTGCTGAAATCAGTGCTGTTTTCAATAGTTTGAAATTAGCCATCCTGTATATTTGTATCCTGTGTTATGTGAAGAAAGCTGTGCACCAATAGTAGTGATGTTTTTCAATAGCAATCCCAGCCTCTTAGTGAAGATCCTCTCCCAGTAACCACACTTCATAACATATGTAACCACTTCAGAAGGGCAAGCAGGTTGTTCTTGTATCCAGCTTTTATGCTCCCATAAAGTTGACAGAAGACTAAACAAGGCATGTCTTTCAAGCTGAGTGGAAAAAAGATTCCACCACAGACCAGGGATCTGTTCCCATCCAGGGAGCCTTTGCAATGGACTCATATCAACCACCAAAAAGCTGTAGTTAGGAACAAGCAGCACTCCCTTCAGAAAAAAATTAACTTCCCTGGGACCTGGTAGCTCGCTGGACAGGGAAGGACACCAAAAACATGTTAATATCCAAACAGGGAAGCAGACTGTAAAGCTTCAAATACTTCTTTAATACTATGAAGGCCTGGCATTTGCAGTAAATGTGGCAATATAAAAAACACAGCCTTCAGCAGGCTGTGACCTTCAGCAAGCACTGGGTCTGGCTGATCTGTTTTGGGAAGAGGGGCCATCAGCTGAAAGAAACTGGAGAGGAAATCAGTAGATTCCAGACTTTGACATAAAGCACACAAAACCAATTGGAGAGCACATCCTAATGCCGCATCCAGTTTTGTTTATTCCCATATCGTGTTAATCTTACATCCTCTCTGTTAACTCTTACTCTACAGAATAAAATATAATGTCAACGTTTCTGTGTGTTGTTCATTTTAGGAGTGGCACTAAAATGCCCTCACTTTGCACAGAAGTGGCAAACTCTAGACTACAAAACCAGTTTTCATGTGCATGTTTATTATGCCCTTTTCAAAGGACTGTAGTTTTCTGCCACTATCACTTGTTCTGTGCTCCTTTTTTATTTTAAATCACCATAAAGCAACTGTTCAGTAATGTTTCACCAGAGGGGTTCTGACTGCTGCAGTAGAACACAATAAAATAAAATGTAGTTAGATATTTTTTATAAGCCACACATATCTGAGGGTTACGTTTGGTTTTTTTAATGTTTCCTGCTTCAAAATATCTTGAGAGGGTTTGACCTTTCTTGTAAAAAAAGGACAGAAACACATAAACATTCTTAAAAACACTGAAGCTTATATATGAAAACAGTATATAATTGAAGTTATGTTACAGCTCTGTCTTTCCTACCAAGTTCCTCCTATCTTATTAATTATTTGCTTGATTGTGCAGATGTACTGTTGCTATATTTTAGCCTATTGTATAGCAGCCTGTTTAAAAACTCTTGTTCTAATAACTCCATTGGAAATTAAAAGTCATAAATCCTCAAGGGCAGTTGAAATTACATTAGCAGTTTGTCAGCAATCATCTGCTTGAACAACTTCCCTTACTGATGCAAATACCTAAATTACGCGCCAAAAAAACACTGTTACTTTTCCTGCTTTTGTCCGGATCTCTACAGCCCCAGGACGGCTATCGGATGGTGCAGCAGTTCCAGTTCCTGGGATGGCCCATGTACAGGGACACTCCGGTTTCTAAACGCTCCTTCTTGAAGCTCATCCGTCAGGTGGATAAGTGGCAGGAGGAATACAACGGGGGAGAGGGACGCACAGTTGTACATTGCTTGTAAGTACTGGAAACGGAAGAGAGGAATAGGAGAATACTGTCACAGAATTTGTGCCAGGCTTTAAGAGATTTGTAAGGAGGTGAAGAGGCATCTGTCTAATCTGGAACTGAATAAATAATACAACTGTTCATTTAAAAGCTTTGAATGCAAGAGGAATTGTGTAATTTTAATGTAGATTCATGAGTTTCCCTATCTGTCCTTTGTTAGAGCCCTATGAAAAGATGATGGGTTCGAGTTAACTCTATTTTATACAAAAATGTCCAGTGACTCTTGCAAATGGGAAAGTTGCATACTTATTCACAGTAAATCAAAAATGTGCCTTCAGAACAATGTACCTTTTATTTCTGCAGATAAGGACCATAGAAATAAGTAGTTTTGGAGGGGTGATTCATTTTCCAGGCATAAAGCACAGGAGTAAAAGTGGTGTGATAGACCAGTTATGATGATCCTGTAATTGCCTTACCTTTCTCTAATAATGGTATATATTTTTGTCCTCCTGTGACTTTGTGCTCCACTGACGCAGACTCTCATCCACTCTGCCACCATCCTTCTTTTGATACAGTTTAATAGTTGTACGTGCTTTTGCCCTCAGAAGCAGCTGATCTTTTGAGGCTGAGTCTTCAGTGGTTGAAGTTGCATTCATCTTCCTCTAAACATCTGTTTAAAGATGTTGCCATGATAGAGAAGGGATCTGCTAACAGGAAAACCATGTTCAGAAGTTGGGACCCTGTGTCAGAACGATGGAGGAAAATCTAAGAGTATATTAATAATTCCCACTATCACTGACCTTGAACAAGTCATTGCTCTTCAGTTTCCCCATCTGTAGTATGGGGATAATAATACTTTCATCAAAGGAGCATTGTGCAGTGTGATTAATTAATGTTTTGAGATCTTTAGCTGAAAAGACCCTTTTGAAGTGCAAATTACTGTTATCTCTGAGGTGGCTGATGATATTAAATAGTTGTACAACATCACACATGCGTCACTTCCAGGCAGTAAAGAAAGAAAAAGCTCCAATATAATCCTTTTAAATGACTTTATTTTAATTAAAATTCTCAAACAGTCCCACAATATCAGGCACTGTTTTGGCAGCAGAGAGCATTCTTTTCATAGTGCCTGGATGTGACAGATGTGCAACGTTGTATCTTCCTTTGAAAATCAGCCATTTGCAAAGCTTGTTTGAAAGACCTGCTACCTAACTAGTCTGCACTCTGGTAATTATTAAGGTTTATTATTTTCAGTGAAGCACAGCCTAAAGATTCTGATTAGAATAAGTGTAGAAATAATGGGGTTTCCAGAAAGAAAGAGATTCTCTTGAAGATTAAAAATAACCAGGGATAAAGTATTATTAAATACTGTATTTGATCACGTATATGAACATTTGTGCCTGGCTTCTTTGTTAGCAATTCGCTTCGGGTTCTCATCCTCTGATAACTGTGGGTGGAGGGGGAATACATCTGCCTTTAGAAGCAGCCCTTGCCAGGCAGCCAGCCCCTCTTCCTGCTGCCAGGAGCTGAGATAATCAGCCAGGGGGACATGGCAGCACCACCCAGTGCCCACACCAAGTGCAGCCACTAGGACTCCCCCAAATGAGACTTCTGGTGCTTTTGCAGTTCCTCTGAAATGCCTTTGTGTCCAGGAGGAAAGCACCAGAATCTGGAATAAAAGAACTCAAAGATTCGCTTTCTCTGTGGCATTTCCAGGCCTGATGCTCATTGCAGCCATGTGTGTTTACAATGCAAAGCAGTGTTGAACTGAAACTAAAAGTACTTTATCCTTATTTTAGCATCCTCTTTGTGCTGTCTCCAGTGTTCACTGAAGGGTGGTGCAAAACTCAGCCATTCAATTCCCTCCAGGCTTTCAGCCTGCTGACTTCTGAATCACAGCTTTGAGATCTTTCAGCATGCCAGTTCCAATTAAAAGTCATGTTTTGCCTAGAGTTCGGCAGCCTTTGGGGCCAGGAATGTTCTGTGGTTTCTCCCTGCTGGAACTCATGCCTTCTGGAGCCATCCCTGTTGCTGTACAAACTTGTGACACAGAGTCCATTGTAACTGAGCCATTTTATCACTTTCACTGCAGGAATGGAGGTGGCCGCAGTGGGACATTTTGTGCAATCAGTATTGTTTGTGAAATGCTCCGACATCAGAGGGCTGTTGACGTATTCCACGCTGTGAAGACACTGAGGAATAATAAGCCTAACATGGTGGACCTTCTGGTATGAGCTTTTTAACTGCACCATTAAATAGAAAATGTTCTTTTTCTCAGAAGAGTCAGTAAGATTTCCAGGACTTGCAGTGGGAGTTGTTCACAAAGCAAGCAAGTCATTTTCAAAGGAGATAATGAAGTCACTTCACTTGTAAGAGTATTTTTACACTGCTTTCTTCCCAAGGAGACTTTGTCTCTGTTCGTTTGAATTTTTTAAGAGTTTTAAACTTTCAGATGAACATCCTTATTAATTTTCTTTTCTAGCAGGCTGAACCAAGTGGAGAGCAGCCCTTGCATGGTAGAAATAATAGTTATGTAAAATTAAATGCCAGATTTTCAAATTATATATTTTATAAATAGCTTAATCGCCTAATATTTATCAAAGCCATGAATTTCAGTTTGACATCCAGAATATTGCATTTAATTATGGTTGCTCTATCTCATAGAAAGATTAAAGAAGTTCAGAAACAAGGGGCCATGTGCAATTATTTTCCTAGAGAGTGTTTTATGAGCTTTTTTTCCTAAATGGAGAACTGCTGAAGTGCCAGCTGCTATGCCAGAAGAGCTGCAGAACAGCTTAAACCAGCAGGTTCTTACACTCCAGTGTGTAGTTTTCTACTTGGAGATGGGTGTAGCTTGATGCCCTGTTCCGAAGCCTGGGCTATAAAAGACACTTTTACAACATCCTGCTGCAGAGGTGGCTGCTTAAGAGGCAGCTGCATTTGATTTAGTATCACAGGCAGGAAGAAGCAGCATCTGGGCACTTTCAGGGATGTTAACCCAATCTGAGCCAATTTTGCAAGCTCTGGTTAAACAAATTGGAGTCATTTCAGAAACTTTTCTATAGCATGCCCAGGATGAGGCAGGAGACATCTCACTGAGCTGGTCCAACCTGTTGTAATTTTAGGAGACGATCCCCTCAGATGAGCTGAGTGTGGCACACACTGGGGAATAGGCAGAAAGAGCAAGGCTTTGACACACAGGTGGAGGCAGGTAGGGAGGGATATCCACCTCCCCACCACATGGATGGCTGTGCCTCCTCTCTCCTGTGGGAGAGTGGCTCCCACCACATTCCCCATCACAGTGCTCTCTCCTAGCCTGCCTCTGAAGTCCCAAACCCTCCCCTAGGCCCAGCTCTGGCCAGGCACATGGAAAAAGGCCAGATGTTGTCAGCTGTGCAAAGCAAGGAGGGAGTTCACGAGCAGCACACAGGGCCATGAGCCAGCAGTGTGGAGCTGTGAGCCTTGTGTCAGTGAGAAACTATCAAACTTCCACGGTGATGGGAGGGAGCAGCTTCACTGGCTTCTTTTCCTCTAGTTTATATCCTCAGGAGGAGAATCATTGTGCGGAGAACCATACATTTTTATTTCCTAGATATTAAGAAAAATGTCCTTCTACTTCATTCACGTAGTATAGTTTATACAGGGATTTGGCAGGCCTGCTGTTCTGCATCCTCCTAGAGCCTAAGCCCACAGAACTCTCTGATCTCTTACTCATTTATTTTATAGAAATAAAAATTACCAGTGTAGAAGTACAGTTAAAGAAAATGCTCTCTATAAATTCCCATTTGTGACAGTTCTCCAGGTATAGATTTGTCAGGCAGTTGTCTCCATTTCTCAGCAGAGAAATTTTTTAATCAAAAAAGCTAAATGTGTTATTTTAGATAAAAATGTACCTTTTAGTAAATTGAGAGTGGTATTGAGAATGTCTGGAAGGCATAGAAAGGCCTTGTAGGACCTTTTTTATTAGGAAATTTCAAAGCATTTGTGAAGGAGATCAGTATTGTTTTCCTTATTTTAACAGACAGAGGAATAAAGGCAGGAGACAACCAGGATTTTTCCCATTATCACATAATGCACTGACTGAGCAGAGTTAGAATGACATCTCTTCAGTTGTGGTCTGCCACCTCATAGGAACAAATATTGGAATTAACCAGGTTTCAATTTCCATGTAGATTGCTTCATGACAAAGGGAATTGGGACACTTAAGTTCTTCTCCTGATCTTGTTGCTGACTTTATCCTTTATGACCCTTCTTATATTAATGTGTCTTTGCCTCAGTTTCTCTACTGGAAAAAGAAGAACAGTAATATTCATCTACCTTGTAAAATTTTACAGTAAAAGATTAAATGCTCAAAATCATGGCATTGTTTCACAAAAACCAGTTTTAAGACTGCTTTATCAATACATTTCATGCACTTTCTGAATAGATAAAAGGCAGTCTTTGCCATCCATACTTAGAGATTCATCTCTTAATTTCACTGAAACCTTTGGTTTTCCTCCAAGTGTAAAAGTCTGAACGCTACATCCCTACAGTATGGAAATCTAATCATTTTTTTCAGCTGTCATACAAAGGTAACACATGATATTGCAAAATATCTATTATGGAATGCCCGAAGCATTTGGTGATGAATGTTATTGGGCCTACCCACAGGTGTCCTAGAAAATAATTTTAAATATACCTCTCTGAACCTAGCTAGTCTAAAGAGACTTTTAATATCCACCATCAAGTGAATAATAAAAATGTACAAAGGACACTAGTGAGTGAACACAGTGGGAAATAAGGTATATCTGCTCTTTAAGACAGGTATTCAGTTTACTGAAAATGACAGTAAATCAGCATAAAATGAGCATGGAAGAGTGGAAATGGATGTGTGGCTGATCTCTTGTTTTGATCTGTTATGTAGTTACAGAACAATTTCCATTTATTTAGAAATATATATGCAATAAAAGCAGAAAAGGAATTTACATAATACTCTGTTCTTTCCTTTCTTCTTCTTTTTTTTTATTCTTTTCTCATTCTGAAGAAGACACAAGCAGTTTATGGAACCTTGCAGGACTTTAAAACCTCACATACAACTCACTCATCACTTAGGTTATACATGCACCTAAGACTTGTTTTCTTATGATGTGACATTTCTCAACAAAAGAACTTCTAAATGATCCATGCTTGTTAATAGCTTTTTGATTTTATTAATAGTATATGGTCTTTTGCATGTTAAGTGGACTCCTAGCTAAAATGTGACCCAAAATCACAAGTACAGGCCAAAAGATTTAATCCTTTAAAATGTTTGCTTCAGTGAAAAGAGAATCTATCTGAAGATCTTACTACTCATGATATTGGGCAAGGCTGAGTGCTGTCAGCTCATTAAATCGTTGTTGTTCCTAAATGGCAGTATGTGCCTAGTTATCCTTTATTAATCAAATAAAGTGCATAAGCAAAAGAGGCATTTCAGTAACAGAAATAGTCATAAAACTGGCAAGTGTTTCCAAATTGAATTTTCAGAAGCCAGAGCCCTTAGATTCAGGGAACCTGCACTTAGTATTTCTTTCAGCTTTTTTTTCATTTCAATATTTGTAGTATTTTTGAGTATTGTGAGTAGCAAGAATGGAAACAGGAGAGGGGTATGTATGCACATGAAACTGGGAAGTCATCAGTGACTGCACCATTTTAAAGTTTCAGAGTGGACAAAGGTTAGTCAAATCTGTCCTCTCCATTCCACTGAAGACATGAAAAGGGTCAAGACATGACCCTTTGCCCCCAGAGATGCAGAGTGGGTTTGTATCCCTCAGGAAGGGGGATTTATTTCCCTGGGACTTGCTCTGTTTCCAAGCTGTTACAAATAAAACCAGCAGGTCTGTGTTTGAAGCACAGGGCTGGCACCTGAAAATTTAGGCTCTTTACAGTTCTCCTGTTACCCAGGCTACCTTGAGCATCACTGGCAGTTGCTAAAAATTAACTGGAATTAATCCAATTAATTTAGTTCAGGCCCCATCTCACAAGGCTATTGCACAATCTAGGTCTGGGCTGCAGAGAGAGGACCAAGAGTAAGTACTCTTGCCCTGAAATGCAGCAAGTGTCTGAATGACATTAAAATAAAAGTTGCAATCTGGGAAGTACTAAACACTGGGTCTATTTTAAGATAAACATTTCCAGGGAGGAATTTCAATAACTCCAATTCTCATTGAGTGCTACATGAGCATTTTCACAGATGACAGAAGGGTTGAAAGTCAATTTGCTTACATGCCAGTCAGTTTTTCTCATAGAATTGTATTACAGCAGCTAAATACTCATCTAACATGAGCAGTACCATAAGTTATGATGTATAGTGTCTATTCAGGAAGTAATAATGTCAGGTTCAGATATTCTTATCTGAACATAAATTGGATTTGCAAGCTGGTTCCCACTGACAACAGCTGATAGTAAATAATTTTAACAGGAGAGAAATATTGACCCCTTTAATTAAGTTTCTTCAATAACTGACTTGGTGGTTTTCTTTTGATTTTTCAGGATCAATACAAATTCTGCTATGAAGTGGCTTTAGAATACTTGAATTCAGGCTGATTGTCTAGACAGCACAGACAAAGCTCCTCCTTTCACTACCACAAACAAAGCAAGTCACTTCATGATGTCTGTGTAAATGAGATGAAGACTTCTCAGTGTTATGCTTCTACTGCTTTGTATAATTGGCTCTTTTTAAGAGCCCCAAAAGATGTTTATAAAACCGCTTGCACTGCCCAGTTCCCACTCAGAAGCTGCTGCTTGGCACCCCTGTGAGCCTACACCGAACCACGTGGCAGTCCTTGAACACCGTACTCATACTCAGCCATCGATGTGGTGAAGCAGCATAGTCCTCTGGTAAATAAGAGAGCACAATTATATTCTTATGAAGGAATTTGTACTTTTTCTGTTACATTTCGTTGCCTGTGATTCTCGGTTCTTGTCACAGCCTAGTGTACATTTCTGTTCTGTGGAGAATGCTGTCTGGCATTTTGATAATATATGATTTTAGTTATATTTGTATTCTAACACGTGCATAATAAATGAATCATATGTAGCTTATCTGAACTAACAGAAAGACATGTACCAAATCATGATAACTTTGTTGAGTTGTAATTTCTATCCACTTTGTACCATTTCATAGAGAGAATCTTGATAGAAATGCAATTTAAAAATGCAAAAGACGGGATGCTCAGATTAATATATCCAAAGCTTTTTCATTTGTTTATATTGTAAATATTTTTTGATTTCATCAAATTATTTATTCATTAAAATGAGTTTTTTTGGTGAAGCACAGTGAGTGACAATCATTTTTATTAAGCCCTGGAAATGCTTACTGTATGATAGTGTAAACATTTGTTTACCTTGTATGGATTCTCAGTTCAATAAATAATTACATACATGATAAAATTTTGTTTAATTTAATATCTCTTGGCATCTGAGTGCCTCCAACTAAGCCTCTTTTCTGTATTAAATCTAGTAAATACTGAGCTACCTCCAGTCAGTGTTTATGGTGTGATCCAGTGTTGATCCAGCCAATAGCAAGGTCACAGAATAACAGAATCATAGAATGGTTTGGGTTGGAAGGGACCTTAAAGATCATCTAGTTCCAACCCCCTGCCATGGGCTGGGACACCTTTCACTAGACCAGGTTGTTCAAAGCCCCATCCCGCCTGGCCTTGAACACTTTCAGGGATGGGGCATTCACCGCTTCTCTGGGCAACCTGTTCCAGTGCCTCACCACTCTCAAAGTGAAAAACTCTTCCTAATATCTAATCTAAATCAGTTCTTTCTCAGTTTTAATCCATTCCCTCTTGTCCTGTCACTACAACCCCTTGTAAAAGGTCCATCTCCATCTTTCTTGTAGGCCCCTTCAGGTACTGGAGGGTTGCAATTAGGTCACCTTGAAGCCTTCTCTTCTCCAGGCTGAACAAACCAAATTCTCATAGCCTTTGCTGGAACCCCTGGAGCTGGATGCAGCTCAGCAGAGTGGAGTAAGATATGCTGTGCCAGTATATGAAAGAGGTGAATTGTATGCTTAAAAATGCACAAATGCAGAACCCGAAAGATGCCCTGCTCTGAAGAAGAGATGGTGTTGTGCTGGTAGTACTTGGTCTTGTCACAGCAACCCTCTGCAGCCCTGGACATTCCCTGCCATTCCCTCTGTGCCTGCTGCTCCTGTGGGAGGGGTGGTGGTGCTCTTGTTCTTGAGATGTATGACTGCTGTGAGGGGGATGTAATTCCTTCTGTTAAAGATGTTAAAGACACCAATACTAGAATGGCTGGTGAGGAAGTTACTCAAAAAATCGTGAAACTGCTCCATTACTAGAGCTGTTGTCAGTGGACAGGTTTACATCATTAAAGCTCCTGAGAATGGCTGTACTGATCTTCCTTGCTGTTTGGATGGTTCCCCTTTCTACAAAGCACTAACCAGTGTCTGAATATGCTGGGAATTGCCTTTGTTGCAGCAACAAAGCAGCAAAAAGGGGGAATGAATCAGCAGTGGCTTGCTGAGCCATCTGCTGGAACCACAGAACATTTTCTCACCCAGAAGTTTCAAGGAGACATTGCAGGCAGAGCAACTGCTCAATACTTCCAAAGCTTTATGGGAAACCCAATTCAAGGATGTGGCTGGCTGCACAGTATTTCAGCTCTTAAATGATCCTGCTAAGCCATCTAGAATGGGGACAGTATCTATATGAATGTATCAGTCAACCTGATATATTTTGAGCAGCTCTAAATCTAACAGATGCAGCTTGGACAGAATGACTCACAGCTTGTCAACTCCCAGTTCAAAACCACTCTGAAATTCAGATCTGAGGACACAAAGACAGGTTTGCTCTGCATCTGGAAAGCATCTCTTTTAAAGTGTAGCTGGCAGGTACAGGCCATTGCTATAAATTGAACAGCGGTACTGAAAAACTTGGGAAATACAATCCCAGTCCTGAGAAGAATGATGGTCCTTGGATAAACCTTGTAGCATTTCAACCTGTTGCAGAATGTGCTCTTACTCATTTTAAAACCCTAGTGTTAGGAAACAATATCCAAACCTCCAACATCATATTCCTCACAACCAGGTTGACAGGCCAGGTATGCCAGCCAAGCACGCTTCTTTGTAATAATTATGGGACCATAAAAAGTTGTGTTCTGTGATCTATCCATTGAAATATGCATGGCCACATCCAGTGTTTCAAAAAACATAAGTAAGATATGTGTGCCAAAGGAGCCCTTGGACAGAAGGTGATGCTGGCAATGTGATCCCAAACGTGAAATGCAGCAAGAATCATGGATTTCTCTCCCAAGGACAGAGATTGCCAGTGTCAACCAGACATTATTTCAGCTGCTGCACTCATGCAGACATACTTTGCACAGGTAGGCCTTGGGGGGCTGGGGCAAGGGGTCAAAGGAGATGAGGAGGAAAGAGTTCTGCAATGTTTCTTATTGTTTTACTGATATTAGTCTTTTTTTCCCTAGTTCTTCTGACATAGAGTTTATGTTGCAGAGTCTGTCTGATGTTGTTCCAAAAGGCATTCTGCGAACTTGAGTGCCATAAAACTGGAGCCAGCCAAAGAAAGCACATCAAGCAGCTTTGTGTCCTCATTCTCATACTACAGCTATCAATCCATACAAATTATAGAAAAATCCAGGCTTAGGCAAAACAATATTTTGCCAAGGAGAAAAAACAGATGAGGACTTCAGATGAAGCTGATCACATGGTTGGAGCACCGCTCTGAAAAGAAAAGGCTGAGAGAGCTGGGGTTGTTTTCTGGAGAAGGCTCCATGGAGACCTCATTGCAGCTTTTCAGTACTTCAGGGTAGTCTACAGGAAAGATGGTGACAGACTTTGTAGCAGGGCCTGTTGCAATAGGATGGAGGGTAATGGTTTTAAACTAAAAAAGGAGCTATTTAGATTAGATGGAAGAAATCTTTTCCAGTGAGGATGGAAAAATGCTGGAACAGGTTGCCCGGAGAGGTGGTAGATGCCCATTCCTGGAAACATTCAAGGATGTGTTGGATGAGGTTCTTTGCAACTTGTATCTAGTGGAAGGTGTTCCTGCCCATGGCCGCAGGGTTGGACTGCATGGAGTGCATTCCAACCCACACCATTCATTCAGGAGTTAGGAATGGAGAAAATAAAAGGAATCAGAAAGGAGCAGAAAGAAGATATGAACATGAGGGGCTGATATTCCAGAACTCTGAAAGTTACCTGGAGGGTGGCATTTTAGGGGACACAAAGAAAACAGCAGTGACAGCCATTTTAAGTGTTCATAATCCAACCTCCCTTTTCAGAAGAATGTTACATAAACACAGGCCCAGTAGAGCTCCAGAACTTTGGGAGACATCAGTCCCAGTCTGGAACAGAGGGAGGGATGCTTTCTTCAATGCCCAGTATACCCAGTATATAAGCAGTATATAAATGAATAAAGAGATACTTTGAATGGTTTGCCATTTGTTGTATCATCTAACTCATCGTCTCTCCAGGACTTGAGATAGGTGATTTTTTTCTAAGCTATTCCAAAAGAGCAGCAGTGGGGATGGTGAGAGAGGTGATGGCATGCAGGTAATCTGTATCTTTATAACAGCAATACTCCTGACAGGTTCCTGAGCTGCTTTGTCAGCAAAATTAGTCCCTGGCAGGATACCTTCATGGAGTACTAACAGCTTAAGGTCTATAGCTAATAAGATGAAAAATAAAATAGAAAAAACTTCTTACTCAGCTCTACATAGTGTATTTCAAAAAGATGTCTGTGCCACAAAGTCTTGATTTGAAGTTGTAATGCATAAGCAAGATCCTCTTCATTTAGGGTATCTCCTTTATCTGGTTCTGGCTCATCTTTAATATCTCCGAACTGTTTTCTCTTTGTTTCATTGTATGTGGGTCTGTCCTCAGATCCAACTGCTTACTGTATGAGCCCTTCACAGTTCTTTAATAACATGTAGCAAAGATACAAACAGACTTTTCTTCTTTGAAGTGTGGCAATGGAGATAATTTGACACTTTCAACAAAAGCTGTTCCAAGTGTCTTCCTTTGGGAAGGCCTGGGGAAGCTGTAATGGCAGCAGCGAACATAAAGCTTTTGGCATTATTCACTCCAAAACTGAGTAGGACCATCTACTGAGTCTCCTTTCGTGGCTGATTTGAGTCTTGTCTCTTCTCCCCCTGCTCCCTCCCCCATATCAAGACTGACTCAAGGAAAGTAAGTAAATTTAAAGTTTATTTGAGGTTTTACAGCCTCATTAGTTTTCTGATTCAAAAGAAATCAGAAAACTTTGCTCTGCCTCCCAAAGTAACTTGTTAAAGCATTTGTGCATTAGCTTTCAGAGGAAGCAAGTTATATAGGCAGATCACTGTAACAGAATGATTCGTCATATCATTTTGGATTTATTGTTGGCTTTACACTTATTTTATCAACTTGGAGCCTTGCCCTACAAAATCTCATGCATCCTATATCTCATGCCAGACACAGGGCTTTATTAAAAGAAAAATTAAATTAGGAATAAAAAAAGTACTTTACAGCTTAGGTCTGTTGTGTGATCCTTGTTAGGGAAGACAATGACCACTACCAATTTTGGGGCACACTACCAGTAAAACCCAACAGACCATGTGAAAAATAATGCTGTTTCTAATGGGGCCCATTTGGTTGGTTGGTTTTTGTAGCTTAGACCTAGTCTATATGGTGAAATTATAAACTGATGGGTGCATTTGCATTGCCTCAGCCATTCACATGCTCCTCCTGTGGGAGCTTTCCATACACCACTGGCATGAGGGAGATTGTTCTGCACACCCCTGCTCAGCAGCCAGCATGCCCCTTCAGCATCCTAGCCCACTTTAATGGAAAAACCTTTCTAAGGCCTTATCAACCCTTTGCAAACTACAACAAACAGCAGCAGCAAAATGCCTTCTTCACTCCTGCTGCTATTTCCAAGCAGATTTCTCTGTGGAAGGCTGAAAAGGCAGCTCCTGCCCTGGTTATTTCTCCAGACTCACCTGAACTGCTTTAAGCATGAAAGCCACTTCCTGCTGCCCACACTTCCTCCAGTCTATCTCTCCCAAGTTTTCACCTACTCTCAGGGCAAGGCTGTCACACCCCCACCTCCAGGAGCCCTTCTGGAAGATGGAGTGCCCTCTAGTGCTCCCACTTCCTTCCAGTCCTGTCACCACAGCGTGTGCTGCTCTTTCTCAGTAATATGACTTGAGAGAAGTGCGAGGAAGATCTGAGGCTGAAGCAGGGGGGCTGGGGTCTACAAACACTCTGCCATGATTTTTATTTTTTCAATATTGCTGGTAGGATTCAATGTACCAAGGCACAGAAAAGAGGGGCCTTGGATATGAAGAGTGAGAATGGTACTTGCTGTAGCTTGTCTGGGGGAATATGGCAGGGGAGATTAATATCTCACGTTCACTGACAATCTTTCCAAGCAATGGTATTTTTACTTCTGAAACTCTTGTATTGATGTGGTTTTTAGTAGCAGCTAGAAGATTTTTAATTGTACCTCTACAGTTGTGATATTTCTAGCAATTGAGGGGTTTTGTGATGACATGCTCGGGGGTCGCAATTAAAGCCTAAGTATCTTTTATGCCAGACATACATTAATACTGCTGCCAGGCCTGAGTAAATGCAATCAGAACTCCCAGCCCTACAAACATTTACATTCATATCCTCTTGTCTAGTCCGACATACACAAAAAAATCAATCTGATGCTCACACACATTATGCATATATGAGTTCATCAGTTCTTCTGCATGTGCTGTCATGATGCTATATTGAGTCTGTTTGGGATTAAGTTAATTTTCTTCATAGCAGCCCATATGGTGTTGTGTTTTGTACTTGTGATAAAGCAGTGTTGATAGCACACCAATATTTTAGCTATTGCTGATCAGTGTTTGCACAGCATCAAGACCTTCTCTGGTTCTCACTCTGCTTCTACTCCAGCAAGTAGTCTGGGGGTGATCAAGACCAGTCAGAGTGGGAGGGAACACGGCTGGGACAGGTGAGCTCCACTGACCAAAGACATAGAACACATCATCATGCTCAGCAACAAAAGGGGGACAGAGGAGGGGGAAGCAATTGCTAGGAGACTGGCTGGGCATTGGTCTGTCTGTGGGAGGTGCTGAGTGAATGCTTTTACATTCATTGTTTGGAGCCTTTTTTCCCCTTTCTTCTTCCACTTTCCTTCACTTCTTGAACTCTTTTTATCTCAACCCACATGTTTACCATGCTTTTGCTCTTACTGTCCTCTGGAAGGACTGTGCAAGTGTCTCTGTGGAGATTTGACTGCTGGCTGGTGTCAGTCCACCACAGCACATAAATAAAGGTTCATAGGACTAAGGTCTACAGACATCAGTCAACAATATGCTTCCACAAAAAACTTTACATAGGAGCTTACTTGTCGTAAAATGAATAGGGTTGTGTATGTGCTCAAGCACATGATGTATGTCATTAAGAGCACATTTTAATGAACATAAACTGATGGAGCAGATTGGCCCACTCATTCAAAGTGATAAAAACATGGAAGTTAGTTGCGTGTGGCAGAAAATTTGGGGCAGACGTTTGGCCCTCTGTATTCAGTCCATTTTAAGCAATGTCCATAACCAGCACTTACTACGACTAAAACCCCTCTGCCAGTGCTTTTGCTATGCCATGAATGAATGTTACAAGTGCAGCAGAGCCCTTCCTGAGAGCTTCCAGGCTGCACAACTGTAGACACTGTACAAGGAGGTGGCATCTGACCCTGATGAGTTGCTCCTCCAGAAATTATTACCTTCAGATAACTCAGAAGAGAGAGCACCATGCTGGATCACATACTTCACACTCCTTTCACACGTGAGGTTAACAGTGACAGCCTCTGAAGAGACACTGGTATGTATGCAATCTCATTACACTCTGTATTTGTAACCCTTAAAAGTTGAGCTGAATGCATAGAGAACTAACCTGCTGTTGTGTCCTCTTGAAATTCTGATTTATATGGTATATAACAATCAGCCTATAATATAAACCTTTTGGGGATGAAAAGTCTTGGGAGTGAAATATAGTTACTGCCTTGCCACATGAGAAGTGGGATGACATTTTATGTTGGTCCTTGAAGATTTCATTATCTCAGTGTTCTCCAGTCTGCACAGTTAGGTGGGAACGCCTGGGAAACTCTTGCACACCCAGTCATAAGGGACATGACCTTTGTTGGGCATAGACAGGAATTTAATCAGTATTGCACACCACATAAACCAAAATGTAGCTTTGCTGTTACACAGGGATCAGCACAGATTCAGCCACACTGAACTGCAGTCACGGATTGCAGCCCTGTGTTTTGGAATGATTACAGTCTACATCTGAAAACCAGATTTTTAGCAAATCCATAGAGACAGCACTGTTAAAAAACCATCTGCCAATGGCTTGCAATACTTTTGCTTCATTTTATTCAGGTTGGGGTTTTTTCTTGGTAGGATATGAGCAAAATACAAGCCATCACCCAAACTAGGTACTTTTCACATCCTCTTTCTTCAAGCCTGACTGTAGCAACCTCTGTCGAGACCTAGCAAGAAAATAGCACATGCACAAATCTGTATCTCTTCCAATGACAATCAATGAATGAAATGCAACATCAGTCTGTCTTCTGCCTTCTTTAGACAGCCTTGCATGGAGCTAAGGCCCCAACAATGAGTGCTGCTGTAATTTATTTGAATAAAAGCCTTTGATTTAGTAAATGAAAGGTTTTGATGTATTAAACTGTACTGTCTTTCAATCAGATGACAAAGCCTGCTGGTCCAATAGAGCTTCTCTCTCCTTCTGTTGGCGCTCCTCTCTTCCTTCCTCCCTTGCCATTGCCAACCTTCCCTCTTGCCAAATCACTCTGAGCCCCATTCTGGGTATCTGACAACACTTAAGGATCAGTCTGTTGTCATCCTGTGGCTGGTTTGACAGGCAGCTTTGCCAAACCCATGTCCTCCAGGGAAGGCTATCATTCCTGCTGGCAGCATTGCTCTCCTGTTTGCCATCCTACCATCTGTCAGCAGTTCAGCTGGGGGCAGGGCATCATCTGATGAAGGTGAGAAGAGTTGTATTGCTTTGGGTGGTGTTTACTTTCCATGTTTTTAAATTGTGCATTCTTTCTCCTCCCAGGACCTCTGCTGAGAATGCTCTCTTGCAATACATGTACTTGCTGCATGGGATTTCCATTTAGCTGAGACTCTTAGGAAGACTTGGATACCCTTCCATAACTGGCACTGCTAATACAACTACAAATTCATATGTTACATTTCTTCTGGACAATGGAGATATAATTTAGTCCAACCTTGAACATAAGACTACTAAATACTTCTTCTTAGCAAGCAGTCAGAAAAATATTGCAGTGTAATTTTCCACGATCAGCTGTGTCAAATGCACCAAGATTATGGTGGTTGTACTTTCTAGAGGTGGTTGGGCAAGAGCAGTGTCTTCCCTTTACAAGTGATAAATGGCTACATGATTTGGCACCAGATTATTCAAGCAGACAAATTAACTTCAAATATTAATACATTCAGCAGCCAGTCAGACAAATTGCTTGTTCTACCAGTGCCAGCGTGGTCATGGGGGGATTTTCCTTCTGCTTTTAGGAAACCTAACCTTCAGAGCAGTGCTCAGCCAGGCCAGCAAGACCATCAATCAGCTAACAAAGTTGGCAGCAGTTAAACACATCTTCAGTTCTCTCTGGAAAGGAGGTAGGAAAGAAAAAAAGCTTGGCCAACTTGGCCAATGTCTACCAGGATTGTCAGAAATCTGTATTTCAAACAAAACACATGTGCCAAGGCTCTGACTCATCATGGCCATCTGAGGACCTTGCTAGGAGCCTGCCTGCCCCAAAACTGTTTTTCCATGGCCATGGGGTGAGTCATCTTGAAGAGGTCTGTCTGCCTCCAATACAGGTGTCCCTGTAAGATGGGCTACCATCACCTCTCTTCTCCCCTTGCATATTTTATACCTAAATTCTTTTAGAAAGGACGAACCTNTATATAAATGATAGCAGGAGACTTTAAAATTTAAATGCTCTCATCAATTAGTGAGAATGAAAAATTCCTAGATCACTTTAACTCTTTCCAGCCTTCAAGCATTTGCTTTTATGTATTTTCTGAAGCAATATTCTCTTAAAACGGATCCTAACTGAATTGGATATGGACTCAGAAGCCAGTCTGGTTTAACTTTACTCTAGATAAGAAAAACTGAAAGGAAGAAAGGCATTACCACACATGACACAATACTTACTGTGTGGAGTAATTATTGTGCTCTTTGTACTCACTTAATTGTCTGGTTGTAGAGCTTCAGAAAACATTTCTAGTATGGGAATATTTGAAGAAAGCCTTAAGGGGTGAAAACAAAAGCCAAGCTGTCTGTTGCAACACAAGTCAGATAAGATTACAAATATAAATTCTGTGTTCAACAGGCAGAAAACATGTTTATAATTTTATCATTTTGCTCAAGGTTTCCTTAAAACTTACATCTTCATTGAGTATATACATATTTTCTCTATAACATATGGCACTGAACTGAACCAATCAGGAGATGCTGTATGTGGTCTGAGCGCTAAAGCAATTCCATAAATTATGTGATGTATTTTGTCAGTAAATGTATAGATGGGAAAGTGATTAACATCACAAATCACACCTTGTTGATGTATATGTTAGCATATTTTTTTATTATAACTCACAGGTGTGAAGTTCTAAATACACTTCACATGGTGATGAGGTATCCAACTGATTGGGCTTCCAGAAGACATTTACCACTACTGACCTGTGGGGATGGGCTGTTCCTACTGGACTTGGAGTTAGTGGCATTGCTGCTCCAGGCCCAGCTGAAGCAAGACACCGTCTCCTACCCATAGGCTGCATTCGCATTGCTGACTGAGAAAGGCCAGTGGTGCCAGCACATCCAAGCCATGGGTATGCTTATTACGGACACTGAGCCTCCCACGTCTGTCCCTACACTGAATAAATATGGCCAAGTCCTCTGGGGAGAGATGTGTGTAACAACTCCAGACTTGGTCTCCACGCTTTAATTTAGATGTGAACAGCAATAATGTAGTCTTCATTTAAACAAAGGATTTTTATTTCCCTTAACAGCAGGGATGGAGTGTAGAAGACTCTTTATCAGTATTGCATAGGCAACGTGCAGATTTAACCTAAGAGTTTGTCTTTCCTCAGAAAGACAAACAAAACCTCCATGGATTGTCCAGATTGCATGATAGCAAAGAGCAGTTTTGATGTCTCATATAAGCAGGTACATTTCTGAGCCTTCACAGCTCTTTTGCTCTTCCCTTGACAAGCCCAGGATCTCACTGGGAGAAGGCTGTCCAGAAGAAATTCCCCTTCTGCCTTCTGGCCCCAGGCTGAGCTGCTGGCCCCAGCAAAGCCAGCGGCAGAGAGGGAAAGCTGAGCTGTGCTGTACACAGTTGGTGAACTTTGTTTTCCCTTTAGGGAGTTCATGCCATTGACTGCTGTCCTTCTTGGCTCCTTCCCAACTTGCTTTCAAGCAGCTATGTGTATGTTGTACAGAAAGAAGGGATAGCATCTAAATTAAGCTCTCTCTCTCTCTGCAAGGTACCACAAATCACCCTCATCTTCTAGCATCTGTTTGTGATGCTAGAACATCTAGACTATGTGTGCTACTGTTTTTGGGTTAAGTTCTTTAAATGCAGCTATTTTTCCCTAAGAACATCCACATATATCTGTATCTATTTTGATACAGATTTTTCACTTATGAGAAAGGTTAAATGCTTATGAGCCATTTAACTCATTTGTATTACTTGCTGCCTAGATAACGCTTCATAGATTTGTTCAAAAACCAATTTGTTGTTACTTCAAATATTTCTTCAAAAGGAATTTTTTTTTAACTTTAGTGTTTTCACGCCCCATTCCCTGACCTCAAACTGTTCTAGTCCATGAATAAGTCTATTTCTTGTTGAGAAGGAGAACCTACCACAATTCTCCAAACAATCAGAAGGAATCAGCTTTGGGAAAAAGGCCATTGAAAAATTTCACAGGAAAAGACAGTACAGTCACCCCATTTTTTTCTGCAATTACCAGACCTGGGACTAGCTCATATTTCTGATTTCTCCTCCAGGGAACTTGTGCTAAGCAGCAGCACCACTTTGCACTTTTATGTAAAACCCAGTCTCATCAATACTTTTCCAACAGATACTCACTGCATTAAATAATTTTCAAGAGATAACAATCTCCAAATCCAGCTTCCACCAGTGAAATACATTTACATAAGGATCCTCTTCACTGATTCCCTCTCTCATGTGTTAAACAGCTTTGGGCCTTAAGTCCAAAGGGCCTTGAGGGACGTGAAGAGGGAGGCCAAAAATACGCAACTTCATAAGGACACTTTCCCTTCCTGCACAGCAGAATGTTTGAAGTTGATGCCAGCCTACTCAGCTGGAACAGCAGCACTAATGTGAGCATCATGCTCCCCTTTGTAAGGACTTCTCAGAGTACCAGACAGCTGCAAAGCTGTTGGCTCCTCAGTGCTGCCCTGCTGACCAAAAGTGCCTGAGCCACAGAGGGCTCTGGTCTTTGCCATGGGGACCCAAACAGCAGGACCTCGCCAGCTGCTCAACCTCCACCAGCTGTGGGGGTATGTGGTGCAAAACACAACACTGCCACACAAGTGTCCTGGGTTAATGACTTTGCTAATGATGCATCCTTCTGGAGAGCTCCTAGTGCTGGCACCCCCTGCTCACTGCCACACGTGCCTCCTCTTGTGCTGCAGGACTAGGGGAAGAGATTCCCCTCTCACATGCAGCCATGCAGGAAACACTCCTGCCTCTCTGAAGGATAACTCTGAATGATAAACGGTATAAGCCAGGAATCTTGGCAAATTAAAAAGTTTAATTTATGATGCTGCATAATTCTAGCTGCTTAGCAGGTGTGACATTACTTGCTTATTTGAAAGCCAAAAGAGGTAAATTAGATGAAAATGTGCTTTGTAGGAGGTTGTTAATCAGAAAGGACTGCTGGCTCCTTCAAACCGCAGGTGTTCTCAGCCAGTGGACTGCGCCACCAGCAAAGACATCTCCACCCCATGGGTTCGCAGATGCCCATGAGGGCTGTTTGCCTTGTTGGTTTTGGCAGCAGCTGAGAGGTCTCTAACAAGGCAGCTTTCCCTCAGAAGGGCTCAGTTCCTATTGCCTTTTCCCCCAGCACAAGAGCTGATCACTGATTCTCAGCAGGAACTGGCGCGGCTCCTTGGCTTATTCAGTATCCTACAAATAGCTGCTGAGCAAAGCGATTCTGAGGAAAGAGAGAGAATAACAACAGTCTGGAGTCATTCCCACCCAGTGTCAGAGCAAAGTTCATCAGCCAGGAGATTTCTTTTGTATCCAAAAAGAATGAAATTAATCTCTGTAACAGAAGAAAATTAGCCTCTCTGTTTGGCAAAGGTTTGCTATCACTCATGCTCACTACTTCACTTGCTCAAAAATCTGAAATCATCTGAGAAAATGAGTCACAGAAGGTCTGAGACCTTCAGAATAGAAATTGCTACAATGCATATACAGGCATAAAAGGTGCTTTCCAGGTCTTCAAGTGGTTTCATCCAACAACATTTGGAAGTAAATGCTAATACTAAGAGGGTGGGAGGGTGTTAAGTGCTTATAAGCAGGTAGAAAAAACTGATGTTGGCACTCAGGGCCTAGGGGTCTGTCCTAGGCTATGTCACAGACCCTTGCTGGTCCTTTAGCTTGATTGTGTCACCTTCAATTCTCCAGGTTATTATTGAAGAGACGCTGAAACTGGAGTAAAATCAGTACAGCAAAGCTGAATTTGAAGCCTAGTTTCATCAGTGTGCAGACAGGATCTTCCTGTGACATGATATGAAACATTCCTGCACATTCCTTAAAATAACCTTTTTCTGTGCTATGTGAGTCAGATTGCCAATTTTTCTTTTTTTTTCAACTCCCTTCTCTGTAGGTCTCTGCTGGCTTTTCAGCCTTCCAAGCAGAGTACAGCTGTCAGGCAAAGCAAGCTGTGAGAGAACCAAAACCCACAGCCCAGAGGGTCACCAGCTGAATGCAGTCAGGTGGTCAAGAGGTCTCTCCAATAAGGTCTGTGCTGAACTCGCTATGCCACTCCTTCGGGGCACACATTTCAGTCCTGCTGTGTTTCCCTCCCTTTCTCCCATAATAGGTGTGATTTGATATTTTCTGGGGGGTCTGGAGTACATGTGTGGAGGTGATGTTGAGTGAATCTGAGGCTGAGGGGAAATTCATCTTTCTACTAATTCTTGCTCGTATTTCTAACTCAGTTGAACCTCCTAATTTATTGTCACCTCCACCTTTTGTAACAGCTCTCTAATAGGGTATGAAATACCAGTGAAATGAACACCAGATTTTGGAGAGCCCAGAGCAAATACGTCCTTCTGGTTTGTCATTGCCATTTATTTTTTGAACTTTCTTTCCCTCCCCTTAAGTCCTTGATTCAATCCATGACAGTTTCTGTGCAGCTCAGATGGCTACTCATTTTTCACACCAGATTTTGTGACACACCATATCAAAAGCCTTACTGAAAGCTCAGAACCGCTTAATCGATTTCATTCCCATCATCCATTAATTTAGTAATTCTATCAAAAAATAATCTAGCTTGAGTGGTATGATTTGTTCTTTGTGAACATGCACAGATTTTTTTTTTCCTTGAGGTTTTCTATCACCCAGAGATGTATGGAGTTCTTTTCCACTTAGTATTTCATTACTGAACAACAGTCTGATATTAGACTTACCAGAAGACACACTCAGACAGTCATGGCAGGTAAGAAGAAGATGCAGAATTCTTCCAGTCATTCCACTGCAGTACAGTGAGAATCAGTAAACTAGATATTAAGACAAGTGACATCCCAAGGGACCCATAACACATGGGGAATCTGGTGGTTTCATTCCTACCATTGTAAGATTCCTTATTACTGCTTTCCCTCCCAATAGCTTTGCATCTAAGTTCTCCAAAAGTTTTTGCCATGTCCTGAAATCTCAGGATCCACCTCATGATGCGCTACAGAGTCTTTGCTTTTAATCCCATAGGGTAGCACTTAATGTTCCCAAACAGAAATGGGATTTTTGTATCTTGATCAAATTATCAGCAGACAGTGGATTTTGACAGAAACATTTTTAATAGGCATTATTTCTTATTTCCTTTCACTGAGAAATGGAGTGTACTAGGTCAGGATAAACTTGCAAACAAATGAGATATTCTGACACATCTTGGTCAATGAACTTCTTCAGGTTTATCTTCCAGGTGAGAAAAGCACTTCGAAGCCTGATGGGGCAATTAAACAATTAACTGCTCACAGGCTCTCATTTTCAGTTCATCAGTCAGGAACTTTTTCTGATTCCAGGTTTTTCATTTCTCAGCCAGGACATTAAGCAGGTGGGATGTTTCACTTTCATTCTTTAACAGGTGTTCATCTGTTGTGATTTCAGGTACTTTCCCTCAGGGCTGACCACTGGGCAACTTAACCTGCAGTGGCTGTTTGCTGAACATGGAGAAAGTTTTCTTCTGGAAGCCCACAGAGAAGACAGAGTGGAATCAATAATTTTAAACCCCAGTTTAAATGGGCTTGAGAGTTTTTCTGGCCTTATTTCCCTTCTGCATTACTTTTTCACTCAATGTTCTGGTAGCCTAATTGCCATATGGTTTGCATTAGCTATATTTTTGCTTTATACAAGCTGTGTTAAGTCTCTGTTAATGTGGATAATCAAGATCTGACTGCATGATGTTGTAGGGGACAGAAAAGTTTGGAAACAAATGGTCTGTAACACATACCTTGTTCCCCTCCTTTCCATTCACTATTTTCTGGTCCCAGTCCAGAAACATTTTCCTAAGTGTTGTTTGGAAACAGTCAGCTGCAAGAGTACTTCAGGCACAGCAGACAGGCCCTAGCAGAGCTTGAGGAGCAGGGAGAAATGAGAGCTGAAAGAGGGAGGGAAGGGGAGAAGCAAATACGTCTTTATCAACTTTTATAATAACTGAAAGAAGCAGGGCAAAAGGGTAGAGACTTGACTTTAAAAGGTCTGTTAACTTTGTTTTTCCCAAAGGAAATTTTCCTCTACATCTTATTATTACAAGATCAGAGATGGTTCATGCGTACTGCAGAGGCTGCGGTCACAAAGCACATTCACAATGAAAAACCATTTTGATTTCTATCTGCTGTGTCCCTGTCATACAGAGACACTATCAACACCTGCATGCAGACCATGGACCTCAGCCCAGCAGGACTCCCAGAGAAGATAAAAAATCTCATTTAACCTCCTCAGTCTCTGCTAGGAAGCTGTGATTTCCAGTGTAAATAGCAAAATGGCCTATACGCACTATTTCTGAAATCTGAGGACAGTGAGGCCACAGAACTGTCTGATGCCTGGCCTGATATTTGCTATGACTTTCTATAAAAGATCCTCATTGGAAAAGAGGTTGAGGGTCTTCTTCCTGGGAGCAAGCCATCATACACCACACACTCACTCTTCCTGCCAAACAGCTTCTCAAAGCCTGCTTTCTGCAGCTCCTGATCAGCATCACTCTGCTTACTTGCACAGCCTATCACTCACCATGACAGGAGGGACAATCTGTCATTTTCCCCTGCTTCCTGTGCACCTCTCCAGTTAGGTTAAAGCATGCCTGAAGGGTCACAGGAGCATCCTTCTGAGCCTTGGGAGGTCCCCACCAGGACAAAGAACATTTTCAGGCTAAGCTAAACTTTATTAGTTCTTCTGGCCCCCGTTTCCAAGGTTGTGGCCTCCACTGGGCTTTGCGCCCAAAGACACTTTTTCTCAGGAAGGTGCAGACAGCAATGCCTGGATTTTCCCTTTTTATGTCAGAGTGGCTCAGGGCTTGAAATTATTAGAGGTGATTAGTCTGACCACTAAGACATTTACCACCAGCTTGCTAGCTGGATTCCATCTGATTTTTGTCAAGAAAAACAAAGCAAACCACCATTTCAATGACTTAGAATGAGGTGTTGATTTATATTTATTTCAGTAGAAAATTTAAGCCTTTACGAAGAGGATAAAGTTCCACTGAGAATGAGTGACAGATCCTAACATAAGAAGCTTTAGGATTTTATTCATTTATAAAAGTGTATTTGTATTCACTGTAATGCATGACAATTCCAAATAACCATCTTTTTTCAAAATGTGCTTCCATTGAAATATGTTAACAGAAGCCTGTGTTCAGAAATCCAGTATTTGCAACATATTTTATGCAAATAGCTATCCTTCAAGGTTAATGTCTGTTCTGCAAAGGTGTGGAGAGAGTTCTTACAGTCTTCCCAGAAGGAGGCACTGAATCTGCAACCAGCAGAAGAAAAGAGGTTCAGTCCTGATTTCACCTTGGTCCAGCCGTGACAATGCATTGACCTCAGTGCTGACAGCCTAACTCAGGTTTAACCAGATCTGCTGGCTTTAGTGTGTGTTCCCCTCGCAGCTGTACTAACATTATCCAGCCACGTGCTGCAGCTCTGCTCTGTGTTTCCTCCTGCTTTTCTAGTAGGTGTTCTGTGGTTTATGACTGAGTAAATATAAAGGACAAGTGTGAAAGGTTAAAATCTTTCATCTAGCTCTTCAGAGGCAAAGAGCTAATGTACTAACTAGCATCTCCATAGAGCAGAGGCATCTTGAGAAAAAATGAAGAGAAAACAGGAGGAAACCTACATTTTGAAAAATGACCCACAACTTCAAAAGAGCATTAATCTCCCTACAGATAAATGTACTGAGGTTAGAGAACACTGGGGATGTTTATAGATACAGTGGTAGAACTTTTCAAAGCCAAAAATAGGAGTAATTGTCTTTCTGACATTCATATTTATTGTTATTGTAGTTATTATTATTGAGTATTTGTGTTTGAAAATTTCCTCTGCAGTACCTAAAGGGGTTTTTGACAGACACTACAGGAAAGCTTAAGATAAGTATTTTAAATATAAGGATGTCAAGAAAAATACATAATCCAGTTGCAGAAAAACAGCTGCATCATCTTTTTCTCTCTCTGTATGTGTGTGTGTGTGTGTCTTAAATGCTGAGTTAGATCCCCAAACTAAATGTCTCCAAAACTTGACCGGAGGATGACATTTCTGTTTTGTGGCAGCTCTTCAGGTTGTGACATTTATTGTTGCTGCTGTGCTTTTTTCTCTGTACAGGGACAAAAACAACCTGTTTCCGTTGTTTGCACAAAACAGAAGTGCTGGGTTTCAATCTCTGACGCCTGGCCCCTGGCGATGGCAAGGCTGCCATGGGACACAGGGCTCTACTCTCTCACTTTTCAAGCCTTCAGAAAAAGCCTTGCTGACATGGATACCTTCCTGTAAAAATATCTGATTGGTGAAGCAGCCTGTTTCCTGTATGATAAATGAACAGCATGTACTAACCAGCTCTAATGGGCAGGATACGGGTGAGTGGCTCGAAATTGGTATAAGAATAGGAACAAATGGAATGGACTGAGAGATAGGAAAAATGCCCATTTGCAGTGCATTTCTTGTCACAAGAATAGAGATGAATTTCTCTAAGCAGGATGATATCCCCTCTTGCCCCAGTAGTAGCATTTTTGAAGAGGGTGCTGCCATTGCAATTTCTGACTCAATGGGATCAGAATGAAAATGACACCAGGCTTATTTAAAATTTGCATCCCAAATATTTTTTCTTTGCATATTTACACTGTTGATTGGCATTAGCATGCAGTCTGGTACCAGATGAAAGCACAGACTAAGTTCATCAAAGATAACAAGTAATTCTGAGTAATGACTAAATGGCATTCCTAGATATCTACTCTTAAAAAAGAAAATGAATAGTTCTGGTTGTAATTACCAACACAATTTCCATACACTAAGCTAGCATTTATGAATATCGAACTAGGCTCTAATTGACTATGTTAGCTATGTGTCAGTTTATTTTTCTAATGCAAAAAAAATTTAGTTGTTATCACTAGAACTGTTTGTTAAAGTTGAAAGCAGATAAATCATTAATAGGGATGTCATATATTCATTATGGTTAAAATATATATCTCCACTTGTCATTTGGATGAATCTAGTTTCTTTTCTCATCTCAGTTTATTGACATCACAGATGAAAAGAGCTTCTTTACTGCATTCCTGTTGTAGCTTAAAGCCTTTACAATTGTTTATTGATGAACTAGTATTTTGAAAATCAAGACTGCTGAGGCTTAAGATTGTAGTGACAATTACATGGTGTTTTGTTGCAAAGCTAACAATTTGCATGGGATTGATGATAGCTTGACATTAAGCAAATAAGGTATTATTATTGTAATTTACTTCAGAATTTTGTAGAAAACACTGCCTTGGTCCAATGCACAGATATATATGACCGTGCTATGGAATCTCTTTCATGCCAAAATTTAACCACTTCAATAGCTTTCACCTTGGCATTTGCAACTGCACAATGCAAATACAGATCTGCCAAGCCCTATCCGCACTAAGGCATGGGAGAAACTCCTTCCAGGGGACTAGTTCTGCTGCAGATTACCTATCAGTATTAAGAAGTTCATGCATCCAGCTCAGAGGACTAACCCTGGAAGACCAGTTACGAGTGTGTGTGGTAGCATACAAGCCTGAAAGATATTGTTGCCAGATGAACAGATTTTTCATCGTTTTTGAGGATTTTTATTGCCACCTGCACTAATAGCTACATCCTCACTAGAAAACAACTAAATACATTGCTTGTACTGAACACACCTTGATAGACCGCTGATTCTAAAGGAACATCTGAAAAGCTTGGCACAACAACAGAGAACCAGACAATGTGCTCTTCCTGCCATACTCAGTACCAGGTGCAAGAATCTACTTTAGGACATTCAGACACTGCATATGCGTGTCCCTAAATTTACCAGTGGGAAAACAATTGTATTCAACAGAAAAAGATACTGTGTGGCAAGCAGGCTAAAGCCCAGGAATTTTGACCCTCAACCCATGAAGAGTTTATGGTGCACATTAGAAAACATTTATTCTTTCTTGGGAAATAAACTTTAGGCTTTAGTGCTACAACCTCAGGGCTAATCTTTATCTCTCCTAGCTGGATGAGTGCAAGAGAAAACCAGGAAGGCACCGCCCGCTTCCATGCTACTCACTTGGGGGCAGCTTGATGCTGATCTGCATCTTGGTGGAACATGTGCTTTGATGGTTCAATGGCGTGTTGGCAGTCCAACCTTCAGTGTTTCAAATTCTCACTGAAAGTCAACAGTTCTGATGTTGGTGAGGACATACAGGTGCTGCGGTGCCAGATTTCTTCGGCCCAACTAGCTCCCAACACTGTCGGCGAGAGTGGGCCGCCCCCGGATAGCCGTTGAATCCAGGGTGCAGCTGTAGGGCACAGCTGCTCTACGGCCCGGGTGGACCGTGTTGGGGATAGGACTGCGCCGAGGGTAGGGACAAGGAACAGGGAAAGGTCTTCTCTATGTTTTCCAAAGGTGTTTATTCCCCAGACGGTCAGGGATAGAAAGACACTGAATCAAAGGCATACACCAACTTATAAAGGGGGGAGGTCCCAGGGGAGGATACAATCTTTAAGAAACTGGGAGAAACTGGGGGTGGAACACAAGGCAGGGAATACAATGTTTAAACCAATAGGGGATTACAGGGGAGGAGAACAACTTACACAAACCAATGGGGCATCAAAAGGTACAAAATTGATAGGGAAGTTTCCAGAGAAAGGGGCAGGCATGGGAAGGGATTAACATTCAATGGGAGGAGGAACAGGGAACAAAAGGGCAGGTCTTTGGGGAGGTGGACAACTAGAGCAAAAGCAACAACTCAGGGGGGAAAGGTACAATCCATTGGTAGTAAAATATACTGTAACAATACAAAATGGGGGGGGGGTTATAAAACTGACTACAAGGACCGAATTGCAATCAAAAACACACACCACAACATACAGGCACCCTCAATTCCAGTGCAGGTCCAGATGCACAAATACTTGGAAGTTAAATTGTCCACTCAGTGTATCTCTTGACCAACATCTTTATCAACATGAACTTTGAATTACATCTTTCAGTTGAAATTGGGCGTGTGCTGGTGGCACACTCAGCTTAATAATGAGAAAATTAAAGTCTCTGGTGTCCTGTCAGCTGTCCAGGAACATAAACTCCCCACATGGAGAGGGAAAAAATACTGCCTTTTCTAATGCCAGTTAGTGGTGTGACATCTCAGAGATTGCCAGATCTAAGAAAATATTGCACACTTTGATAAACCTCATGCACCTACATAACCTAGTATTGCACTGGGGGCATGTATGGATTAATGATATAGATCTCGCAAGACAAAATATGGTGGTTGATGCTTTAACACACCAAAAAGATTATTCACTGCTGACTAAGTCAATAGTTATTTTTTAATTAAGTATTTTTGCAAAAAGGTATCTTCCCATCCCCACATTGTCTCTAAAAGCAGTGACGGCATATCCATAATTTTCCTTCCTGTTGTTCCCTATTGTGACTGTACTTGTTGAGTGCATGTTGATGCAATTTCTGTGTTCTGTATGAGCCACTGTTTTTTGTTTTATCACTTAAGACTTTCAAATATTATTACTTGAGTCACAGAATGTGAATTTCACAAGACAGCAGCAAAACATTTCAACACCACAAACGAAATTTATTTTGTTTTATTTTCAGTTGTATTGAATTTACTCAAATTGCTAACTATTGAGAATGCACAAAGTATACTGTTACACATCTATTTCCAAAGTGTTGTCATTGTTTTCATTTGTAATGTTCTACAGTTTAATCCTTCAGAAAAAAAAATGTTTTTCCTTCACTTAAATCCACAAAGATTTGTGAATTTTAACCTAGAACAAGATCAAGAGATTTTTTCTGTCTGGTATCTTTTCCCAGTTGACTCCATGGTATTCGAACTGCAATGATAGTGTCCTGTGCATCCCAAAACATCACTTGCCAAAGAGCAATACAGTGGATTGCATATTCTGACTGGCCAAGTCACTTTGGTCATTTTGAGTTTCAATAACAAATTGTTAAACAGAAATAAATTAAGCAACATGGGCAATATATTCATTATGTTCTTTATCCTTATCCTTTATATATTAAAAATACACTGGTCTTGTAAATATACAGCAAAAGGCAAAAAAGTCCAGTGATGCTACACCCTCTGGGGCAGAAGCTGCTGACAGCAATTAGGTGTGAAAGCCGTGCTAAGCCCAGAGGTGCAAGCAAATGAAAGGAGAAGGTGACAAACTCAGCAGAACCTGTCTTGCAAAGGGCTGGTGGAGAATGAAGAATCTTGTTGCTCATCTCCATGTCTGCTGAAGCATTTTCAGAAGGTACATGGCTATGACAGGTAAGTGTACAAAGAGTGGAAGCAGAGGCAGATATCCCAGGAGGAGCATAGAGTCTGACATACGCAGGCTGACTTGGAGTTGGGTCTGCAAAGGAAGTGAAGGACTACCAGAAAGGGTTCTACAAGTTCATAAACATAATGGAAAACATAGCCCCACTGCTGAATGGATCAAGGGAACTGGTGACATATGATGTGGACACGCTGAGGTACTCAGTGCCTTTTTTGCCTAAGTCTCTAGAACGAAAACTATCCTACAGGAATCCCAGGCACTTAAGACCAGAGGAAAGGTCTGGGGTCAGGAAGACTCACCCTAGTGGAAGAGGAGCAGTTTAGGGAGCACTAGAACCAAGTGGATGGTACATAACTGCAGGGGCCTGACAGGCTGCACTCATGATGAGGAAGCTGGCTAATATTGAAAGGACATTCTTGATTATCTTTGAATGGTCATGGCAACAGGGAGAGATTACTGAAAGAGAGAAAATATCACTCCTATCTTCAAGAAGCCCAGAATAACTATCTAGAGAAATACAGGACAGTCAGTTTCAGCTTAGTCTCTATCAAGGTGTAGGAGAAAATCTTCCTGGAAAGCATTTCCAAATATAAGAAGGACAAGAAGGGAATAGTCAGCAAGGATTTGTGAAGGGAGGAACATGTTTGACCAACCTGATATCCTTCTATACTGACATGACTGCTCTAGTGGACAAAGGGAGAGCAGTGGACACTGTTTATCCTAAATAAAGACTTCAAGATCAAGTCCTGTAATATCATCATGGACAAGCTGACAGAAAGATCAAACAAGTGGACAGTGATGTGGATTAGAAGGTAGCTGAATGACCAGGTCCAGAGCTCTGGGATCTGTGGCCCTAAGTCCAGCTGGAGGCAAGTCCCTAGTAGCACAAGTCATGGGGCTCAGTACTGGGGCCAATACTGTTCAACACCTTCATTAATGACCTCAGTGATGGGGCAGAACTCACCCTCTGCAAGTTCACAGGTGATATAAAAGAGAGGAGTGGTTGATACACCAGATGGTTGTGCCACTGTTGAGGGACTTTGGCAGGAGAAAAGGACAGAGACAAATCTCATGAAGGGAGAGTACAGAGTCCCACACATGGAGAGGAATAATTCCGGGCAGCAGCACACACTGGGGGCAAGAGGCTGGAAAGCAGCTTTGCCAAGAAAGAACTTGGATTCCTGGTGGATAACAAGCTGTCCCTGAGCCAGCAGTGCATCCCTGTGGCAATAAAAAGGCCAACAGTGTCCTGGGCTGCATTAGGAGGAATGTTGCCAGCAGGTAAATGATTCCTCCTGTGTATTCAGCACTGATGGGACCACACCTGGCATGCTGGGTTCACTTCTGGGCTCACCAGTAGGAGACAGATTTTGACTTTCTGGAGCAAGTCCAGCTAAGATGATGAAGGGATGGCGGGATCTCTCATATAAGGAAAGGCTGAGAGAGATGGGACTACTCAGCCTGGAGAAGTCTCAGGGGTAACTTATCAATTTAAATAAATATCTTTTGAGAACAAGTGAAAAAGACAGGGCCTGATTCCTGTCAGTGGTGCCCAGTGATGAGGGAAGAGTCAAAGGACACATTAAACCACATGAAATTCCATCTGAACATGATACAACACGTTTCTACCGCAAAGGTGACCTAACGCTGGATCAGGTTGCCCTGAAGGGTTGTGGATACTCCATCTGTGGAGAAATTCAAGGTCTGACTAGACATGGGTGAGCAATGGGGTTGGACCTGAAGGTCATAGAATCATAGAGTGTCATGGGTTTGAAGAGACCTTAAGTATCATCTAGTTCCAACCCCCCTACCATGGGCAGGGGTGTCACTCACGAGATCAGATTTCTCAGGGCCCCATCCAACCTGGCCTTGAACACTTCCTGGGATGGTACCTTCTAACATCAACCATTCTGTGATTCTGTAACAATGGATATAACCTGGCTGGTCCATTCCACAGATTTAGGGATGCTTTTTTATTTCATTACCACCTACAATGGGTTGTTTTAATCAGATAAAATTTTCCACCTGGATTGTAACTGGAGGTTACGCTTCCAATGAAGAGACTGATCAGGATAATGGAAGGAATCAGCCATGACTTCCAGTTTAATCCAGCCATTTCAGTGTCTAATACATCACCTCACTTGGTGTCAGTCAACGGACACAGTCTATCCCATGATTTCACAAGGGCAGTCAAACAATGGTCACATCATAACAAACTAGGAGAACTCTGTTGGCATTGTCTGTGACCTTAGCTCACCCTGTGAAAGATAACTTACTCAAAGGGCTGTAACCAAAGAGCCCAGCTCAGCAACAAGAGCCCTTTATAAGAAACATGGACAGGGTTAGGAATGAGGAATTGCAAGGCAGAACTTTCATCACAGTAATTTTGCTGGACTGCTCCACAGGGAGCCATAGAGAGAGCTAGGGAGCCTCAGACAGCAGACTTTCCAGGATCCATAAGTTTATAAATACTTCCCCTGAACCAAAGTCCCCATTCAGAACACAACTAAACTTTAGGAAAGTCTTAAATCCCATTTTATGTGGCTTAGGACCATTTCTTATTAGAGCTAGGAAGACTAGATATAAATCTCTGTCCAAAACACTAATCCTCTTATATTTCATTACTAGTAGCACAAGCCTCTGTGAAGTGGTTTCTATCAGAACCATAATAACACTGAGTTGTGGCTAAGCTCTCTATCCCAAGTTCAGTCACAGCAAACCCACTAACACATTAAATCTGTGCCTGCCTTTGATTTATTAGTACTCCCTAAGCCTTTCCACAGTCAGGTATGGGTCTGAGGCAGCAGCTATCAGCTGAAAAGGAAGGTAAAAGATATTCTAGCATCACATCTCTGCTGTGCCTGACTATGGGAACACTTCGTTTCAGGACATGTTATCTTAACAAGCTGCTGAAGATAGCTCAAACGAATCTGTTATTTTGCCTTCTATGAATTGGATAATGTATAACTCCTGGCTGAGAGCTGGTAACTGGCTACAGGGGCTCTTCTGTTCCATCTATGGGAAAATTCAAACAGCTGAATGAATTCAAGATGATTTTTGTCCTAACACAATACCTAAGTGCTCACATGGGCAATTACTGAGTTGCAGGTGTTGGCCATGACTAACAGATGAGGAGCAGCTAAGGTCAACTTCCAATTTTCTTCTCTTGGTTCCTCCATGTGTTCTGATCTGCTCAGCAAGATGCTAACCCTGTTTCTTCCACTGGGTTGTGAAATTTGCACTTAAGCTCCAAGGAGAGCTTGACTAGACTAAACTAGTCAAGTTAGACTAGTGTCTTTGTCTTTCGGTTGCCTGGGGCATGAAATATCCTGTGCTGAGACTGTCTACACCTGCTCAATGGCTCTCCAAAAACAGATGCTGCCTCTAAAAAATCTGAAGTTTGTTTTAGCCTTTGCTACAGGCAGGAAAACTCAGTTTTTTGATGGTAACCTATGAAATGAAGGACAAGAATACAAAAGTTTGGTGCTTCATCTTCACCAAAGTCAGTGCATACTTCCTGGGAGATGGCCTTTCCCAGTAGTCGCTTCTGTCTGTACCTGCTTGAGACTATTACTGCACACAAGTTGCCATTGATACACATTTATTTGCTATTTGTTCTCCACATGCATATTTCTCCCCTCACTTTTGCATGCATACACATTTTTGTTTCCAGCAAGCAAGCCAGTTAAATAATAGCTCCATACATACTTTTTTTTTTTTTTTTAAATAAATGGAAGTTTGGAACATGCTTATCTTCCTTTTAAAAGGATAGTAGAGTAGAAAATAATATTCTGCAAATTAAGAACAAATACTTCACTTTTTTCATACAAAATTTGGTATAAATTATTTTGAAATTGTTCTTTAGCTAAAAATGCCCCTGACTTCTGCTGTTGCACTCAGCAGCCATGTAACAAATACGTTGTTGACTTGTCACAGGTAGCCATGGCTATTTGCTGTTGAACTTTTAAGAGAGTGCTATTATATTCTACTTGCTTCCTGTAAGCAAATAACAACCTGCAGGAAAAAAAAACAAGAATCCATATGGCATTGTCCATGTGGTTAAAGTGTTCCTCCTCAGTTCCAACAGCACCACACACAGGTTTGTGCCAGTGAATTTGCTCCCACCCAGACTCACTAACTATTCTTAGAACAAGTGCTGAATTTCGTGACTATTTTTGTTGTTAGAGAGCCATCTTGTGGTCCATGTTATTAGCAATACGTAATAAAATATATTTTAAAAACCCCCAGTGTATTACAGTTCAGAATTTGTTGTTTGTAGAGACTGGTGGTTTTGCATCTTCCATGTATCCACTCTTCTCAAAGCTCCTTTTGAAATGGGAATAACCTAATCTTAAATTGCACTTCTGAGTCATAGCAGTGTTTGTTAGGGACTGGGGAAAAGGATATATTTCTCTTCTTTAAAAAAAAAAAAAAAAGAGTTTGGAGTGCAAAAAAAATAGCTACAATTTACAGCACAGTTCTATCCCTTCCTAACTCCCAGTATACGGATCAAAGCAGAAGGCAGGTGGTCTAGCTCTATTAATGAGATATATGATTTTTTTGCAGCCACAAGACTTATAAAATATCCTGGAAACAATTTAAATTCAAATAAAATTTGTTGTCACTGAAGTTATATAAAAAATTGGTTTTTAAAAATAGCAAAAGTACACATTGAAATGTCATCCAGGATGCTGACAGACTACAAGAGTTTTCCAGTGGCAGAGACATTTGACATCACAATTCAAATTCCCATTTTCAAATCTGCAATTAACTGAAAAAGATCAACACAATTGAACTAGAGTCAATAAACCAAATCAGAAACATCTTTGAATTTTGGCAGATTCCTCCTTCCATAAGATGCAAATCCTTGCACACTGCTACATAACAAAATAATGCAGCGTGCGAAATATCACTGAGCTTCCAAAGAATCAGTGTTTAGAGGAAAGAAAAAAAACAAGTCCTTTGATAAAACAGAATGCCCCTATGCATTGAAAATTCCCCCCTGCATCTTTGAATGAGACCCTAAAATTTTTTCCTGTATATATATAACTGTTCTTTTGTCCATTAATAAGCTGTAATTATCTATTGTCCTTTCATTGAAAGGAAAAAAGCACCATGCAGACAAAGATCATTAGTGGTCCACCCTCTGCTATCAATGAAGTCAGTGAAAATGAAAAGGTAATTATAGAGGGTCTTTAGAGTAGTATATAATGACTAATGTCTTTTCCAAAATCATTCAGGTTTAACTTCTAAAAAAGCCCCCACAGTATTATGCAATTGCTTCTGCAGGACTTATTTAGTTAATCTCCTTTGCTCATCTTGTCTGATATTTGTTCCAGGTGGCCAACAGGCTTTCACTAAAAATACTCACAGGATATGGACTACTTAAAATTCAAGCTGGGCGGGGGGGGAGGAAACCCAAGGAAAAAGAGTCAATGACAGGGTTAACCCTGAAGAACAGAATAGTCTGTACTAGATTAGAATATTTCCTTTGGAAGGGACCTACAATGATCATCCAGTCTATCCGCCTACCAAGAGAAACTCCTTCAGTGCACAGACTGGAGAGAGGACAGGTGTGAGTCTCAGAACAATGCTGAATGCTTTTAGCCCAGACTTTCTCTAAGCAAATAATGAACTTGGAAGTGAAGCTATGAACACAGGCTACAGCTGGAAAGGTATTCTCCTTTCTTTCAAATTCCCTAAGAGTTAGGAGTTAATAAACTGAGCAGCAATATCTACAGACCTCATGCTGGCATTGCCCTGTACCTTTCTGCATCTTTCAATCATATCTCCACATGCTTTTCATAGCATAGCTATGAAAAATTAAGACTAGTATTCTAGTAATGCCGTTTCTACTGATGAAGTCACTTCCCTGTTTCCCTTTTCTCCTTCCTCCTAAAACATAGCCTTAATGCTTGATTTCGAGACGATCACCTACAGTGAACTTTCAGCTATTCTTTGCATCACTCATCTACCAAGACAGAGAGTAAGCAAGATCCAGTCCAAGTCAGACATGCCTGAGATGGGCCCTAAAGAGTTAATAAGAATACAGTGGGCAGCACAGCCAAAAACACATGCCAAGACCATGTAGCCCTGCTGAAGAATACTCAGTGCTGGCAAAGACTGTTGTGAACGGTAATGACTCCTAGTTATAGATGTGTCTCTTCTGAATCACAGTTCTTTGGACTCTGTAATTGCATTTAATTAGGTAATGAGGTGCTCTCTGTAAAGCAACTTGTATTCATTATACTCCCTGGTCAATCTTTATTTCATCTTTAAACCATCCAGGCAAGGATTCTGAATCAATTCATCTACACAATTGATTTTAAAAAGAGCATTGAAGTACTTTAACAACCCCTTTGGAACCTGCTCAAGGCACCCAGCTCTGACAGCGTGGTATCAGTTGCATTTCAAGGCCTCTTCAATCCAGCTTTAATTCTATATGGTGTGTACACTGATTGTCCCATGAGAATTATAACCTTTTTTTTATTTTCAGAATGTGCTTTATTATATCAAACCCTCTGGAGAATTCCAACAGCACCATATCAATGCAACTGTCTTACTCCATCAGAACCACAGTCCACCATGAAATAAACATGACTGGAAAGTCTTACTTTCCATGAAATAACACTTATTGACAGTTTATGATGTTATTGATCCTCAAGTTTCCTTCCCTTTCTCTAAAACAATGCTGGAAATCCTCACTGGTATGTCCTTTGGTTTCCAAGTTAATTTGAAAATTAGTATTATTTAATATTATTTCAAGAAGAACTTTAACAGCACATTAATTATTGATATAAATATATTTAATTTTAAAATATGCTACCATAAATTCTCCTTTCTACCTTTCTCAGGTAGAGTAAATGTTCTGTCCCATCCAGAAAATGAAATGCTNCTGGGTCAATGCCAGGCACCCGTCAACTTCTTGCCAAGTCCTGGCCAGGCCCAGTTCTCAGGAACAGTGTGTACGGAAATAGCAGACTATCGTCTCCACCAAGCCGGAACTGTGGTGCCAGAAATGGGGGGTTTCTCCCGGACCTTGCATCCTGCCTTCGTGGCAATTGTGAGGCAAAGGAGAAATAGGAGAAGGGGGTCTCTAGACCGTCTCTTACAGTCATAAAGAAGACACCTTTCCTACAAATAAAGGTCTCCCCATTATAACTTGGGCAACTGTGTGATCAGACACAGGTCTGCTATTTACACACAAATTCCTGAACAGTAACATTCACTAAGGAGGTCCTTTGGTTAGGCTTGGCATGCATAGCTGAAAACTACACCGTTAAATAACTGATGGTTTTCAGGAATTTAGAATTGAAAGCTTTGACCCCACACAGCTGGTCACTGTTACTAAGGCAGGCTCTGTCCCAATGTCTCTTCCATACCCCAGACAAGATTAAAAGCTGCTTTTCTGGCAGATCTCTAGAGAAGGAAATGATGCAAGCCATTAGAGTGTTCCCCAAATCATTCTCATTGCTACTGCTGGGAAACGAAACATGCACTACAAGGTAGTGACATGGACCAGATGAGCTTGACACTTCCCACCTCTAGTACACAACATTTTTGGGTTTTACTCTATTTAATGAATATTACACAGTGCCGCCAGTATGACTAGTAAATGCCAAGTGACTTGCTCTGAAAAAGGGGAGGAAATCTGCAGCAGAGAAGACTGACTGGATGGCCCCAAGCATGGCAGTGGCTGTGAAAAACAAGGGTTTCAGAAACATGGATGGGAATATCGTGCCTGTTCCACACAACTGGTAGCAACCTGCACTTCCCAGCCAGTGGTTAAAATGAAACACTGATGGGTTTTCACTGTACTGAAATTACAGGTAGAAAAAACTAACCTCCCATTAGCTTAAATGGATTTGGGATTTACCACTGAAAAACAGAACACTGAGAGTGTTTTGATTCATGTTAAATTTTCTGGACCATAAAATTGTTCTGGGATACATGACTTGCAACTTGCAAATAAAGAGATTAAAGCAAAAGCTGAAGATGCACGGGGTTCATGGTTTCTAAACTTTGCTTCAGAATCTTACCCATGCTCTTACCATGACATTGCTCCCTTGGGCTCTCTGTCACCTAAATATATGTTCTCTTACGACAATCTTTACATGAAGTATTAATAGAGAGATATTTTATAGAAGTGATGAGTCTCTTCACCTAGACTACTAATTTTCTTTATTGCATTGTTTATTCCAGCATTACTTTTCATTCTAATGTGCGTACAGCTTCATTCTTAGACTCATTTCACTAACATGAAGAGAACAATTGCACTTTTGCAATTTTTTATCTAAATCTTTCCAAAATTTTTGATAATGCTTAGTTCTGCTTTTCACCATTAGTTTCACATCTTTATTATTCTTCCTACTGAAAAAATGGTCTACTTGAGTAAAAGGAAAAATGAAATTTCATCTCTTCTTCATTAGAAAAGAGAAAGTGGTATCAAACACACATAGTAACAATAACCAGGCTTTCTGCATACTGCATATTTTATTTCAATGTTTCATTTATCATTTATAATATGCTAATATAGACAAACTATCAATGCTCTTTAATTCTATTTCTTGTCCCATATTTATTTCCAAACTAGTCACAGAATCACAGAATGTCCTGAGTTGGAAGTGGCCCACAGGGATCATTGAAGTCCAGCTCCTGGCCTGCACAAGACAACCCAAGAGTGACACCATGTGCATGAGAGCACTGTCCAAATGCTTCTTGAACTCTGTCTGGCTTGGTGCTGTGACCACTTCCCTGGGGAGCCTGTTCCAGTGCCCAGCCATCCTCTCTGTGAAGAACTTTTTCCTGATATCCAACCTAAACCTCCCCTAACACAACTTCATGCCATTCCCTCAGATCCTGTCACTGGTCAGCACACAGCAGAGATCAGTGCCTGCTCCTCCTCTTCCCCCCATGAGGAAGCTGTACCTGCAGTGAGGTCTCCCCTCAGCCTCCTCCAGGCTGAACAGACCAAGAGACCTCAGCCACTCCTCATGCGGCTTCGCCTCAAGGCCCTTCACTATCCTTTGGATGCTCTCTAAGAGCTCAATATCTTTCCTATATTGTAGCTCCCAAAATTGCATGCAGCACTGGAGGTGAGGTCACCCCAGTGCAGAGCAGAGCGGGACAATCCCCTCCCTTGCCTGGCTGGCAATGCTGTGCCTGATGCACTCCAAGGACAGAGTTAGCCCTCCTGGCTGCCAGGGCACTGCTGACTCATGTTCAACTTGCCAAAGACCAAGAATTCGAAGTTCCTTTCCCTGGCACTGCTCTCATTCCCCAGGCTGTACATTCACCCAGGGTTGCGCTGCTCCAGCACTTGTCCTTGTTTAACTTCATACGGTTGGTGTTGAACTTCACACAGCAGTCTATCTTGTAGAACACAGAAATACAGGTTTGTCAAACACAGCAAAACCACAACTGTTTCCATGAAATTTGATGCAGCCATGAACTTCCATTTGTCTGTGGACAGGTGACTCACATGCTGTGATTGCTCTTGGCATTTAATTCGTAAGGATTATTTACAACTATCCTGGACAGGCTTGTTTAAAACTAGAGATCTGCACTATTTTTTTTCTATTATAACCAGGCAGAAAAATCTATTCTTCTCCTCCTGTCTGTCCTTAATCTGCAGTTGCATGTACAGAATTAGTAGGTAATGAAATATATTAGGAAGGATTGACTGTTAACTGTAAGAAACCAGCTCTTTCCATGTTGTTTATAAAACAATAGTTGTCGCATTTAAGATGATAATGAGCATCAGAGCTAAAGTGAGATTATAAACTTTTAAGTGAACCTTAATTACATTTTTCAATTTTTAGTAATTGCCTGACAGTAAATCCCTCCTATTCCAGTCAGACTAGAATAAGAGAGGCCTTTTTAGGTGCTCTGCTTTCTTAAAACACTGCAAAGGCTTTTTGCAGGATTTTCTTGATACCTTTTATTCACCATGTCAGTAATTGAGGGCTCAAAACTAAGTGGCCAAGGAAATGCTTCTCTTAACTAGACAACATAAGCCCTCTACCATATTTTTTAGCTTTATTCTCAGTTATTTGGATTACAGTGGGAAGCAAAAGGCCTTAAATTCAGTTTGATACCATGAATAATTCACATAATTCCTCTAACTCACTACAAAAGAGATGGTAACATTTGCTGCAGTGAATAGGCAGCACCTAGTGGCCTTGAAATGCATAAAGAGATCACTTTCTTAACAGTAAATTTTGACTTTCTCTGAGATCTAGATCTTTATCGAGAGTGAATTTATCCTTTACTATTTCACAGAAAAATACAAGACAGAAAAAACTCTTGAGTTTTTAAAAGTTATTGCTTACAATAAAGGTAACCCAAATACAGACCTCATGCTTTATAAAAAAATCTGCTAGTCCTTATAGTGAACAAAGGATTTTAATGTCTTCATCTAGTTGTAATCCTTCCATATTTAAATCAAGGCCTTCAAGTTAATCACAATAATTAGCAATATTGATTATCAAACCTCAGTTTCTTTCTCTTTAAATGAATCAAAAATTTGAAAAATATCTAACAATAGTTCTCTGAAATCACTCAGAAAACTGCAGAATTAAAAGTAAGGAGAAAACCTGAGCTCCATAAGATTGCATACTTCGAAGGTTTGTTTCACATTTTATCATATTACAGTAGTCAGAGATTATTGGATCATTAGCTTTAATTTTAATCTAAGAATTTGTTTGTAGGTCCATTTATCTTCAGGATTTATTTTTTGCACTTTACCGAGTTTCTCATTTCAATAGCAAATAAATTTTACTTGAAGCATTGCTAGAAAAAGGACCGAGGTAGATATGCTTGCATCAGCAAAATTGCTCTGTAAATTTTTTAGTGTACTTCAGAACTTTATTGGAAACTTCAACCACAAAAAAAAGTATGCACCAGTTTGATTTCATAAATGTCAATGGACATTTTTCTGTGAACTAAGGAATTCAGCAAAATATAGTCCTAAGACAGCTTTCCACTGGGGATGGGGAGCTGCTTACCTTAACAGGACAGACCAGAGTTCCTGTGGCAGACCGCACAAACCCATGGCAATAGCTAAAGGATATTAGGTGTTCTGCATCCCCAAATTTGTTTAAAAATGAGGGCTGAGTGCCTGCTTCTCCTGCTTACTTCCTTCCAGTTCTCCCAAGAGTCCCTGCATATGTAGAAGTTAATTTGGTTTCCAAGATGTGGAAAGCTGTTCACTCCTGCCTGAAGAAAGGTATCATGTGTAAAGCTGTTCCCTATGTGCAAGATATGTCAAAGGAAAACCTACTCAGAAGTGACAGTGATCAGAATGCAGCCTATTAACCCTCACACTAATGGTGCTAGTAAGAAAGTCCCTCCCTCACATAAAATCCTTTTATTGTCTTTGTTCAAATTTAAATGTACAATCAGGAGGCCAAACTCCATGCTGAAATAAATGAGAAGACCTGCTTAAAACTGATAATACAATAAAGAATTTTCAAAGTTGTTTACAGTAGGACTTTTCCTACTTTTTATTTGCTTTCTTGTTGGATTTAATCATACTAAATTTGACGTGGTGACACTGGATGATAAATATTCTACACATGCAAGGAATTTCTCAAAAATAAGGCTAATATGGATGAAATAATGCTAATATTGAATTATAAAGGGAAAAAAATACTAAGGAACTAAAGCAGGGTGTAATATCACTCAAAATTGCTATTTTTGAAACCTCAAAATGGGTTCTTGGCCCAGGTAGAAGTCTCTTTCAGTTCACTCACACAGTAAATAAAATATTGAAGCCTAGAAAGGAACAAACATTAAAAAGGAGGTTTCTTGCTCAGAATAAAAGCTGTTCAGAGAGTACATATAAAACTCACATGGGAACTCGCATATAGTACTCACAAGGGAATCACAGTGGACCACTGAACTGCAAGGGAAAAATATTCAGAGTTGATGAAGTTTCTGAAAACAGGAGAGAAAAGGTAATTGCTTCTTTTTAAAAAAATATAGAAGAGGAAAAAAAGAAGTTGCAGATAGATATCTTTTCACAAGCTCATGCAGTAAAAAGAGGAGCAATGAAGCTAACAAAAGCCACTGACTTACTTTATATTTGACAAGAGATTGTCTTAGGATATTAATCTGGGAGGGAGAATCCGCATTCTGCTATGCGCCTTGAAGAAGCTCTATAAAACTTTGAGCTCTCCGGGAAAAAAAGATGTTAGCTGTACCCCTGTGCTTAGCATTTCTTCCAACTTAGGTCAAGACTACTATTTCTTGGATCATTCTTCTGAAGTGCTATAAATTTTCCAATGTACTATAGCAGAAGCCTTTGAAATCCCAATTTTAGACCATTCTGGCATTGTAAGATTCCAATCTCTGTCTTGTGTTTATTTTGACTGCCATTGTCTTAAAAATCTTCTTGCCACACTTTCCAAAACAGTATATTCCAAGCAGTTTATGAAGGAAATCCTCAAGACACATGAGATAACACATGAGATAACCATCTAAAGTTTTTCCAATCAGTCTCAAAGAGCACACAGCCAAAAATACTGAGGCCTCACTTACCCACCTGTGGACATAACGGTATCCCTTTAGACGTGCACTGAAAAGATAAATAAATTATAATAGTAACATAGCTCAGATGTGATGGCATAAGTATCACAGAACAGCCTGTGAGAAAGATTGATTAAAGAGACACTCAAATTAACTATACTGTTGTAGTCAATTGAGTAGCAAGAGTCCTTCCACTGGAACAGTGACCAGCCAGTCAATATTCCATCAATATCCTTTAAGCTTAGAGAGACTGGGTTTGATAGCCAGGGAAGCTGATCTATCCAACCAGCCCTGCTCTGCCCTCCCTCTCTCCAAAGGAATACTTCATGTATTTTCTTTTAAATAATTCTCTTGAAATAAATTCCACCTGGATCAAATCTAGAAGAGCACAAAATGTAGCAGAAGGCAAAAACAACCTGCATGAAAAGAAAGAGTTTAGGCCTGGGGCATGACAGATGACATATAGGGGACATATACTAAAGGCTGTACAATGGAAATTCAATGTACAGACGCAAAGTGACATCTCCAAGCAGCTCCCCACATTGAACCAAGCCTCCTTTCACATTTCTAAACATAAACACATGTGTTAGCTGCCCTAAGAGTGTCTAGGATGCAGAGGAGGGGTGGAAATTTTAGCTACAGTTTGCCCTAAGAGCACAGGTGAATCATGTATTAAAATAGCCCTTTTTTCCATACATATGCTTATTAATCAAATGAGAGGTTTGGGGGTTTGGGGACTTTTTTTCCCTTTTGTTTCTTTGCTTTTCAAGAGGATAGAAGCTGTTTTTCTATTTCATCCCTGCTACTGTAGCAACCCTGTGAGTTCTATTCCAACCTCTTTTCGGCTGGCCAATACCAATTTAATTTGTAATGAAAACATTGCAACTCAGACTACACTACCTACTAGCACATCGATTATTTTTCACCAAACAATTACAAGGAAATCAAAATCCCATCTCTTTCTCTGTTTTTTGAGCTAGTTTTTGATTGGTTTTTTTTCCCCCATGTTCATCTTTTATTTGTGTTTATAAATGAGTTGAAGTGCACACCAGGATATCCATAAAAGTTGTACAGCTTCACCAAAGCTTTTTATATAATAATATCAGTATATTCTTATGTATATATGTTGGTAAGATTCTACTGATGATTCTACTTAATACCTCATATATACAGGCTCCCATTTAGGGAAAGTGTATGAACCATACCAATATAAATATCTTCATAAAACTAAGAGCAGTTACATAGCAAATGGTGACAGATGCTGAAGGGAAGGTCTGGATTCCAGGAACTAGCTAACATGAAAAATATATGCATGCTTACCGAGATGACCCCACCAAATAGCCAAAGAGATAAAAAGGAAGAGTGGCAATGGCTGGCAACAGACTGGAGGCACAAAGGAATACACTTCGTGTTCTCCACAGCTGTGGACTAATCAGGAAAAAGCTCTTATGCTGAACAAACGATGCAAACCACTCAAGGCTATGCAATTAAAGCCTAGTATTCACAGTTCAGTTCATTTAATGAATGACTGAAAATACTAATGTTGCTGAATATCTGTGCGCAGGTACAGGAGTAGGGTGTTCAGCATAGATTTGCTTGAGCTACCTCGTTTGAAAGTGAATTGGTAGCACACAAAATAATGAATGGAACTGAGGGTACTCTAACGACCAATAATGGATGCGCAGGAACAGTCTGCAACATACCTATTGGCCTGCACCCTTCAGGAGGAACAGAGGAGTCTTGAGGACCTATCAGAGTTAGAGATTTGGAAGAACATTATAATTCTAGAGGATGGACCTAAGGGATAAAAAAACCCCAACTAAAACCAAAACGGTTATCTTGTTATGATGCTGTACTTGCTAGATTAATTCACTCTCAGTGATGAATTGCCCCTTCAAATACCTAATTATAGCATTACATAAAATCAGTAAGGAGAGGGTGGGGTGAGTGTAATGCACAAGAAGTGTTGGGATTTATATGGTTTTTGTTTGTTTGCTCTAAGGTTTACTTGTTTGAAGAACTGTCAGTTTTTCTTGTAATGAAAATTAGTGGCAATTAAGAAACATGTTAAATTGGTTCTAGTTCTCATTTTGTTTGTGGGATTTTTTTAAAATTTGCCTATTTAGGGGTTTGTGTTTGGGTTTTTTTCTATTTTTGTTTGGTTGTTGTTCTTGGAAACTTAGCCTCACTATCAAATAGCCTCACTTGGTCAAGAAAATTAGCTGTTGAGAAAGTCATTCCTGTATGGCAATGGTTTCCTAAACATACCCCCAGTTTCACATTCCCTTGACAAATTTTCTTAGCTTACAAATGGTAGTGAGAATTTAGGAAATGGGACCGAATGTTCTCACATCTCCACCAGCTTTGACTGTTCATGCCTCTTTATCCTACATGTAGATTTCAGATTCTCTTGAGACCATTAATCCTTCCTATGTCTAGAAGAGAAGCTGTGGATGCTTCAGCCCTACAAGTGCTTGAGGCCAAGTTAAATGGAGCTCTGAGCAACCTCGTCCAGTGAAAGTTGTCCCTGCCCATAGCAGTGTGATTGGAATTAGATGATCTTGAAGGTCCCTTCGAACCCAGGCCATTCTATGATTCTGCACTCTTTGCTGCCAGCTGCGTCTCAAAAATCTGTATTCTCTGAACTCTAGGTCCTCAGAGCTTGGAGAGATAAGAAATTTCCTCAAAAACTACAATGAGCAAGACTCATCCCAATGATTTTTCCCTTGTATGATTTATTACACTATTTCTTCTACAGCCATATTTTCCTTTGCTTGGAATTTGAACAACTGAGCTAGCAGAGGTGGTTGTTATGAAAAGGTCGGTGCCCAGGAGCAAGCGGGTACCAGATTCAGAAATCTGACAGTGAAATCCATCCCTGGATGACCCCAGACCCGTGTGTGCTACCACACACAGGGAGTCCACCCAGGGCTGAGATCTGCTTGACTACCTGAAGGTAAATTTAGGTGAGACAAAACTAGACAATCACAAAATCAAGAACTACAGAACAGGTCATGTAGAGAAGGTCCACAGTGGGTCATCTGGTCCAACCTCCCTGCTCAAGCAGGGTCATGCTAGAGCACAGTGCACACAATTGTGTCTGGAGGGGTCTTGATTATTATCTCCACTGAGGGAGACTCCACATCCCTCTGGGCAACCTGTTCAGTGCATGGTCACTGCACAGTGAAGAAGTTCTTCCTCATGTTCGGGTGGAACTTTCTGTGCATCCGTTTCCCTCGTTGCCTCTTGCCTTCTTTCTCAGCGCCAAGGAGAAGAGCCTGATCTTCTTGGGACCCCTCACTAGATATTTATATACACCCTCTCAGTTGTCTCTTCTTGAGGCTAAACAAGCCCAACTCCCTCAGCCTTTACTCGGAAGAGCAATACTCCAATCCCTCAACGGGGACGGAGACCTCGCCGCCCCGGCTCGAAGCAAGATCTGGCTGCGGGTCACCCCAGGAGGGGGCCGGGGCAAGGCTGACCCCTGGGCCACACTCCCCAGGCCGCGGCCGGAGTGCTCAGC
>VXBC01001342.1:890786-943382 GCA_013399945.1 Ploceus nigricollis | reverse complement strand
GGGGGGACAGTCCCGCCGCAGGAAGCAGCCGCCGCGCCCGGCCGACTTCAAGCTGCAGGTGATCATCATCGGGTCGCGGGGGGTGGGCAAGACCAGCCTTATGGAGCGATTCACCGACGACACCTTCTGCGAGGCCTGCAAGTCCACCGTGGGTAAGGGAGCGCGTCCCGTCCCGTCCCGGGGGAGGGGGCGCTCCTCCCCCCGGTGCTCGCAGGGCCCGGCCGTGGGAACGCGGGGCTCGCTGCGGTGGCCGCCCTTCGCCGGCCCCTGTCCCGCCTTTCCCCGAGTGCGGGCCCGCTCCCCGCCTGCCAGGCTTTCCCTCCCAGACCTTGCCCCGCTCCGGGGCGCGTGGTGGTCCCCGTCCCCTTCCTGCCCAGGGCAGCGGGGTTGGGTGTCCCCGGGTGGGTTCCTCGGCCGTGGGAAGCTCGGGGGCTTGGCTGGTGCCAGACTTCGACAGCTCTTCTTAGAAAGATCGTGGATGTCCTAGTTACCTTTGCGAGTTCTGAGAAGCTACTGGCTGTCATGTTTCAGCCTTGCTAACGGCAAACAGTTTAAAGAAAAAATTAGGCATGGTTGGTAAAGCAAGTTTTTGTGCTAAAGTCTTAGATGTTGCGTGAAAGGAGACAGAAGTATTTCAGGAGCTGAAAAGTTGCAGTGTGTATTCTGTGTACTCTTCCAATGTATTATTCAACTACTCTTCCAGACCGCAGTCAGATTAACTCCAGATGGCTGCTATGGGTTCGTGAAGAACCCCCCTGTGATGTTAGATCCGAGGTTAATGTTTTGTTTCTTGAGAACATTGCGTGTTTGGCTCTTTATGCAGCTAACTAGAGAGCAAGCTCCTAGTTCTGTATGTACTGTCTTATTTTATGATTTAGTCATCTGTGTGAGTCTCAGAAGTAATTGAATGCCTGCTGTCTTTTAATACACAAGTGTGTAAAGGGAGGAAAACAAGCTAGTTATTCTGCGTTGTTATTAGCGTCCTGTCCTTGGAGTTGAACTCTTGAGTATTGCAGCAAGGTGGTTGTTAAAGTCTGTGTCACTGGAAAATATGTATGCTTAGATTAATTGTAGCTTGGAATGTGAGAGAATTTAGGCATCTGATGAAAAGTGATTGTATTGCCTTTTAGAAGCTGAGTTATTACTATCCAAAATTATCTTCCTATAGATGAAATAATGCACAGTTACTCATACTTTTGTTTTAACGTGTGTTTTACCAGTTATTTAATTCTTTCCTAGGCTAAGAATCCAGATCTGATAGTGCAGATTAGTACTGTTACGTTGATAAATTTTTTGGTTTGAAGTTGGAAACTTAACCTTCTAGAAGTTAGAAAAACAGTTTCAGAGGCATTAATACTCAAGGGATGTGTTGTGATGAGGAAATGTTGATGGCTTGTCTAGATGAACAGATTAATTGAATGTACAACTAAAGTACAATTAATAGAGGAATGTATTCTTTATAAGTTCTCCGGGTCTAGACATTGATGTTAACTCTCCTGCGTCTTGTTTAGGTTGACCCACATTAAGGGTTCCGTCAAGTCTGGGCTGCTCTCTGTAACCGGGGTTAGTTTCCTGCTGTGAATCTTGGGAAGTGAGGGGAGGTGGTCTAGACCCCGGTCCAGACTTCCAGGCTGGTGCCTTTTCAACAAAACTGATTTCCTAAATAGCTGAGACAGTGATTTAAGCAGAGAAGCTTCCTTATTTTAGGGAAGAAACAGGAAATAAGTAGTGATATGCTGCTAGACAGAAGGTTACGTAATGTTTGTTGTACAAAATGTGCCAACATAAAGCAGCATAGGGAAATCGACTTGTGCCAAAATACATGTAGAAGGACTTGATAGTAATGGCATTCTTTCAAGGTCCTCAGACTAAACTTGAGAGCTGTTGAGATTCCCCCAGATCTTTTGACTGCTAAATGAAGGAGCTTTTCACAGTCAGCACGTACTCTGATTTTTTTGCACTATAAAGTAAGAAAAGGTAACCTCTGCTATTTACATTTCATATAGATTGAAAATAACCCACACTCCAAAATAACCTGAGTTCAGCCTCTGATACACAGTTGAAGTCATAAAGTTCTTCCTTTGTCACCACTTAACTGCAGTGGCTTTCAAGAATTTACAAGTGGAGAATGTTTTGAGATATCAATGAAAATGCTGTGACTGATCCACTTACATAAACTGAAGATACCTTGAGATTAAATTTGAAAAGGCCATATAACCAACCAAAAAACTGCATTTTGTTGTATGTACCTTGTATTAGCAAAGCTGTATTTAAAATGGAATGCTGGAATACATGTAAGAACAACATTTAGCACCTTAAGCTTTGTATGAAAGCAGAGGCTACTCAGAGGACTTCTTCCAACAGTGGCAGAATTGCAAATGGCCAAAGACCTTTTCTGTCTTCTGCCCCTAAGTGCTGATCATAGTGCCATGTTATAGAAAAGTGGAGCATTTCTGCAGAAAAGGGAAGGTGTGGATTCAATTAAGAAAGATACAGTATTTAAATGCTAATTTAAGAAGACTGCATTGCCAGATTGGTAAAGAAAATTCTGTAATGAAAACACATCAACATGTCTTCAGTCTCAGCTCAGATACGGAACTTCTTTGAAAGTGTTCAAAAATAGCTTGGCAGATTTCAGCATATTATTCATAACAGCACACAATGTGCTGTTGATCTAAAATTCTTTTGATGTGTTTATTTTGGGCATTATATTAGTTGCATGGAATATTGTATCTCCTTAAATCTGCTATTTAGATAGCACTGAGAATACCCAATATGCTCAAATATTTACTGATTTTTGAAGAAGGTAAAATTACTCTCTCCATGCCAGTGTCAAATCCCCTGTCTTTCTATAATGGGATATCAGCTTGTTCAGGGGTAATATTGGGATCATATTAGCTTTATTAACAAACATAAATCTACACTTTTTCTTTTAAAGTAAAATTTGATGTTCATTTATTATTTGTTGCCTGCGTTATTCACACAGGAGCAGAATCCAAAGCTATCACTTGAAGGTTTTCCAGAATTGACAATTAAAAAAATGTGCACCAAATATGGTGTGAAGAAGAATGATCTTTCCAAGGGTAGTGGATAAATACTCACTGCCACATCTGTAAGAAGATTCAAACATGGGGGTGAAGAAACAGCGTTTGCCTCTGCTTCTTCTACCTCGTTATCCCACCTCAACTAGTTCTTATCCTAAAAGAAGTACATTCTTATTCAGATCTCCATAGTCGTGATGTTAAATTTATATATTAATATAAACATTTTTAAAGAGACTCTTTTTTATCAGAGTCCCTTTATTAAAAATTCAATGGCCTCTGTTCTCTTCCCAGCATCTGTCCAGCTACTGCTCAGTCTCATGGTTGTATGTCCTACCTAATCCACCAATTCTTAGTTCATTCCCAGTCTCCCTGCTGTTTTTCTTCCATGACAGATCTACAGAAATCCTGTACTTAGCAGTATTTCCTGTTGATCTAATTTTCCTGCAGACATTACACTTCTCTCTGGGTTTTATCTCTGAACCTGAGGTTCCTGCTCTCCCAAAGGTGAGGCCCTGCACTGACTCACCTCTTAGGATGCTGATTGTCCCGGTCCCTCAAATCAAGTTGGGCTTCTCAGCTTTTCGTTTACATGCCGGCTCAGTATGTGAAGTCTCTTGAGACCTCGTCTTATCTTTCAGCTCTTTTCCACCAGGTCTAAAATCATCCTAGGAAAGAGGCCTTGTCCTTGATAATGCCAGTGCAGTTTATGTGCCTTGTGCATTGCTGGCTGTTTTAGCAGCTGTTCATAGGAAACCAAAGTATCACATGTAGTAAACACTAAAGCTTCCTTCTGTCCTCATTTACAAGCAAAATAATAGTGGCGCTTGTAATGGGAAGGGTTGTTGTGGATCAAGATGGGAATTTAGTGACCTGTGATCTGTTTTGGGCCTGAGGGATCCAGATCAGTGGCATGTAAATGCACTGTGGTGCAAGACTCCTTTGACTTCATAGAAATGCTCTTTGACCTTGTTTCACCTTCATGTGAAATGGTATGGAAGTCGGAAACTCTTGAGATTTACAGAGGTCCATAGCTTTTCCTTCCAAGTGGTATTTTTCCTGTTGTTTATTTTTAAAATACCCATGTCCATGCAAAATTCCTAGTGCCCATCAAATGAACAATACCAATAATGAAAACTTTAGCTTTGTCTTCTATCAGAATGCTCTTAAGTAAGGCAACTTCTGACTTTAGTATATAGACATTTATATATGGTATATGAATATATACATATATACCTTTTTATATGTAGGTATACATATGTTTGGAGTTTCTGTCACATTCAAACCTGTCTTCATTCTCTTTATCCTTAAAAAATGGGGGCTAACAACATAAATGTTCAGTTTCATTCCCATAAGCTTGTCATATAACATAATGATTTTCACTTACAAGTATCAGACTACTCACTTTTAAAGTATCTGTCATTTTTCAGAGCTGCCTGCTAAGTTACTTCTCAGTCTTTTTAATTATCTAATCAGTATTCTCACAGGCACTGTAAACATAGTATGTGGCTTACTAATAATTTGATTTTTTTTTCAGTAAATCAAAAATATGGCTTAAAAATAAATTAGTCATTTGGTGTAACCTGAGATGAAGAGCAACCTATAAAAATTTTCAGAAAATCATCCTGAGTCAACTAAAAGAACATTCCTTTCTTTGATACACTTGTGTGTGCCTGTGGGCTCTCTGACAACTATAATTCATTTTGATTTTTCTTTAAACATTTTTCTCCCCCTTCAGTAAGATGTCACTGAAAGCTTACTTGGTGTGGGGAGAGAGGAGAAAGAGTAGAAATAGATGTTTCTTAGTTTACCACATCATGACAAAGTAACAATAAGATGTTCTTGCTTTAATCAAGAAGTAGCTCTTAACGTGAGAAATTTATGCTGTTCTATAAAAAACGGAAGTAAGTTTTGATGAGGGATAAGTAATTCTATGAGAATTGACTCTTCTTACTTTTGCATATCCAGGATGTTAATACATCTGGTTTTATGTGTTGGCTTTTTCACTACTGCAGAATAGTGTAAATAAGCCATACCAATACCTTGTTAATGGTGTGCTGCAGTTTCTTGCCAAACTGTAAACAGAGAGGAGCAGGAGGCTGGAAACTCAGAGAAAAACAGTTTTGTCTTACAGAAAACCTTAAGATAATTAGGGAGGATGTATAAACCTCCTTGCTTGTCTTTGGAGGTGCAAATTATGACCCCTGTGTCCCCTGGAAGCTGCCTTTTACCTTTAGGAGCAGTGTAGTCACTTGTAATGGACAATATAGAGACTCCAGCAAGTGAAAACACCTGGCCAGTCATTGTTTGCCCCAGATGTGCCAACTTAAGTGTGTTTTACGGTATTTGGTATAGTCAGCAATGGTTTGCTGTGCATAATCATTTGAATCCTCATAAGTGAACAAAACTGTAATTTAAAACAGGAAAAGGTAGGTAGATAATATAAATTATTAGGGTTTAGGAGTAGGGTTTTGTGGAGGTATGGGGTTTTTAATTAATAAGAGGTTACAAGAAAGACTAAATTTGAAGTTGAACTTTGGTTTTCTTTCATTTGTAAACTAGATGTTAACTTCAGCTGATAGAAATATTCAGGCCCTGGGTTATATCAACACTACAGGACTGTCAGAGAGCCTTGTAGTCCCTAGCCAGGACATATATGAGAATACACAAATAAAACAACAGGCAAAGTGAAGAGGCCACTTGAATGGTGTCAAATGGGGAGTTAGGTTTGCAAGGAGACTGGAATGCAGCTGTCAGACTCAGTCTCTGCTGTGAACAGCTGAGCGTGTCATTAGCAAAGAAAAAAAAGAAAATAGGGCCATATGATTCTCAGGGACTTCTGGAAGTTGATTAGCAACACTTTTACAGCTTATTTCTGCTGATATCCCAAGGAGAGAGGGAAACTTGATACCCAAAACAAAATGCTTGTAGGTTCTGCCTTCTAAAGATCTGGGTAATGTTGCTCATGAAATAACCTTTCTTTTTCCATTCAGTTTTCCCTTCAGGTCAGGTAGTTGTTGACCAGTAGTTCAACAACCAGTAGTAGTGTGTTTTTCTGCTTTGCAATCAGAAATTTGAAAAGAAGTCATCTTCATGAAGCCACAGAGAGACTTATTCCTCCCAGTTTCCTCTTCCACCTTATTGTGTTTGCCACATTTTGGTACATGCTTTGAATGTAGAATCCTAAATAGTGTCAAAAGCCTAGGTTTTCTGAAGGGCCCTATGATTTTATTGTCCACAAGAATGTAATGAAATTATAATTTCCTCCTTTCTCACGGAATTGGGAAGTACCAAGCATCAGAAATGTTTAGAGGCTGTATGTTGGACATTCAAAAAAAAAAATCACTTGACCACACCTTCAACATTTACTTATTGCATGTATATTACACAGAAAAAAAACAAAATTGCTATCTATTTCATTCTAGTCTGTGGCCCAGTTGCCAGTTGAGGTATGGGTGCACTTTTATTTTAGGCAAGCCGTCTCAAATGTCTCCATGTTAATCATTCTAGAATTACACGCTTGAAGCTCTATGGACAACATACTTTACCTGCCTCTAAAATAATCCCCAAACATACTTATATCTGACTTAGCACTAAATTATTCCAGATCTCTTTGAAATTTTTAAATTTGTAACATGCATTTGAAAGAGGCATTTCCACTTTGGTGTGTTTTAAAAACTAACTGCTTGCCCTAGAGTTCGATTAAAATAAGACAAAATGGTTTGGGGTATTTTTTCCTGGTAACAGTTTCTCTAACCTTTTCCAGCCTCCCTATGTGCCTTTTGTTGTTGATTGCTTCCCCCCCTCAAGCAGGATGGTAGACATCAGAAGGCATGCTCTTGAGCATCTTTTCATTGACTTTGGTAGTTTTGGGATAGGTGTAAGTATTTTTTGAGTTACAAACCAGGATGTTTTGTAATAAAGATGGTTTTTACCTCAAAACTCATGTGATCTCAGTTATCAAATCTAGCATAAGTAAGAAAACTTTTTTGCATAGTGGTGTCAGATGTCCAGATTCAATAACCTGTCATAGTCTTCAAATTATATGTCTGTTTTAAGGCTTAATTGGTATATAAACTCTGAATTTTTAAACTGATTGTGTTTCTTTAAGCATGGTCTGATTATCTTCCACTGATTGAATTACTTTGTTGCAAATCACTAATAGGCTGCAGAAAATTGAATCCATTGGAATTGATTTTAGTTAGAGGGGTTTTTTGTGTTCTATTTGCATCTGTTTTCCCAGCTCTTCCATTAACTTTGTTACCAGGAAGTCTTGTCCACTGAAAGGTCACTCTCTGTGCATTAAGCAAAACTGTTTCCACTTTCTTTTTCTGTCTCTTATGAAAGGAAATTAAAGATGGCAAATTTAAACATAAAATGCATAGTAAGAAGTTTCTTTACTATTTTATTTCTAAACAAATACTTTTAGCTTTAAAGAGAAAGGGTGCACTCAGTTGTGTGTATTTCAGTTTGTGCTTTGGCAGATAAAAATTAATGTACTGTAGTCAGCTGTGGGCTAGGCTTCATTTTTGTAGAATTTCAGTCTCAAGTTTGAAACAGTCTCAAGTTTGGTTCATTGACAAGAGATTTCATCCTCAGTGACTTGCTCTTATCTAGGACTTCATTAGTGTTTTTCTATTTTGAGTGTCCTCTTTCTTTTTTAAGGCTGTTTAGTTTTGAAAAGAGTGCAGACAGGTTGTTTGGCTGCTTTTAAACCCTTATGTCCTGGTAGCCCTTTGTTTTTCCTGGAGGAGGCATAGCTTCAGTTGAACCCATGTTGTAATAGATGTTCTTTGCACAGAGTAAATTTTTATCCAAAGTGCTACTAACAAGAATGGTGCACATTAAATAAAATGTTGCAAATCCTTGACTTATGTTACACACACCAGGTTAGTGTTGCTGTCCTTAATGCCTTGTTTTACAAGTGTCTAGCCTGTGGGGAGACGAGAAATACTCCTTTGCAGTTTTAAGTTGTAGGGCAAGTTCGATTAATATACCTTCAAATGCTTAAATAAATGCAAAATCAGAAACCCAAACCAGAGGCTGAGATCTGTATTTTTGTGCCTTTTTCATTAGTTTTTGTAGGATGTTTGTTTAGACTCCTGAAAAAGGCCTTTCCAGCAAAAAATGAGGGTCAGAATGTGACATCCAAAACACATATAATTTTAATCTGTAAAATCCATAAAAAGAGAGAGATGGTGATTTGAATTTCCTTGTTGTCTGAGTGTAATAATTTTGGAATATTACTGATTGCCTATTGTCCATGCAAGCCTGATATATAGAGAGAAGGCTGACTTTTTAATGGGAGGGGAGATTGTAATAAGCCTTTTGGTTCCCCTTACATCACTGTGACCTGGCAAATGGCATGCTTCAGTATGGTCATAAGCACATGCACTTGTCAGATTTCCTGGCGTGTGTATATTTTGTTATTCGCTGACAATTAGCCCAGCATCCTTTAAATGCAAGCTAGGTAGCATGCACTGATAGTTTGCTGGTATTGTAGCAGCTAAAGAGAGCTTTTTAAAATCCTTTCTTTTTATATGATATGTTGTTCAGATTTAATGCAGTTGTCAACAATAACTGTTGATTCTTCTGTTTTATTGAACTATATATAAAACCATGCCAGAGTAATTGTATGGATAGCAAAACTTTTCATTTAGTATTTCCATTAACATATGTCAGGCTAAATAATTTCTTTCATTGACCTTTTTCTTAACTCAATGCAATATTTGAAATTGAAGTGGAAAACAAATTATTGTGTTGTTGTTTTAATTGAATTACTAATTTGTATGTAAACTCGAAGCACTGGCTTTGGCAGTCTATGGTGAAACGGGCTAATGAAACTTGACAGGCCTAGGAATTTGTTTCTTCGTGTGCAAAAAGAAAGCTGCCAGATTTTTTCCTTGAGTATTGGCAGACATGAAGCTTTTGGTATTGTGTTGATGCTTGCAGAGCATTACTAATTATAAGAAGTAATTGAGCAACCTTTGAAGAGTTCTGGCACTCTGTCTGACTTAAATAGAAGATCCTGTCTGCTTTTCCAAAACTGTTACTTGTTTGTATCATTCCTTGAAAAATTTCACAGTAGGGAAATATTTCATGGTATGACTTTAAGATGATTAATAGAAAGATCTGCCTTTAAACTAAGAATGCTGTTGACATATTATTTATTTTGAAACCATCTCTTTAATATGTAGTCTTTTTTCTACTTTATTTTATTAATATATTGAACCTTCTAGTCCCAGGAAGTCCCATTTGAAAATGTGGTTTATTACAACAGTTGGATTTTTCTCCATAGTTAATGATTTTCATTTTTAAAAATATAACAAAAGCTTTTTTGGTTTTTTGGTTTGTGTAAGACAGCAGTGGTTTTATTAACCACTTCTATAAATATAAAAATATTCTCATGTTGTAGTTATTGAAACTTACATGAAATCCGTGTGGTGGTTTTATCACTCAGCTTGGGCTCAGAGATGATTTAGACTTTTTTTAACATCAACGAATGGCAAATTGTATAGTATGTTCTGTATGACAGAATGGCAGGATTGGGAATTGGGATTGAGATGTCTGGGCAGTTATATTCAAACTTCTTTGAGGACAGGAGAGGTTTGAGGCAAGCAATTACAGTTAAGTAAAGTTCTATCTTGTAGACAAAGCTAGGACTATTAAGACAATTGCATTTTATAGTTTAAATGCATTTATATAGAGAAAAGGCTTATAACTGTAGAAATGGATGTGTGTTTCTTTAAAAAGATTATTATTAGAATAGAATTGCAAGTATTCTCATTTCACACACTTTAGATACTAGAACATAGCTGGATCATTTCTCTTCTGCTTTTGCTCTAAGACAGTCACTTTTCAGAAGTGTATAAAAAGATTTCTTGAAGTTAGAATTAATAAATTCTTTGAAATTTTAATCATTTGAATATTTTTATTAATTTACATATGAATACTTGAAAATTAGCATTAAAGGTTTTGACTTTTTAGTACAAATCAATTTAACACATTAACTCCTGGGGTTTGAAAGACATACGTGTTTGTAAGTGAAGTACAGGCATCATGTCCTGAATATCTCCCCAAGAATTGGTGATTAAGTGTGCTAGAAACTATTAAGGACATGGAGAATGAGGACAAATGTCATGGCGTGATGACCATTACTTTTATCAATATGCAATGTGCAACTGCAGGCTGTTAGAGGGGATATTTGTTTAGGAGAATGAAGGTCAGTGATCCTTCCATTTATTTAATCTGGCTGAAAAATGTCCACCTGTTCTGCAAAGTAAAAATATGGACATAATGGCCAAGTTCAGTCCCTTCTGTCAAAGTTTAAATTCAGTCTCAATTCTTAATATCAGCAGGGACTCTCAGCTTTTACCAAGGGTAGTATTTGGGAAAATGTGTCGTTTTTGTTAGAGAAAATAAAAACCATTTTTCTTCTTCAGTTTCATCCCTGTTCTTAGTTTACAATTGTACATGAAATGGCAAAAGTGTTTCCAACACATTATGCTTCTACACTTCTGTGTGAGTTTTAAGTGTACGGGTCTGAACCATGTTCTCATGTCTTTTTATTTCTCCCTTTTTGATTTAGCTCTGTTAGGGGGGATGATGTGTAGAAGGATGAACTGACGCAAAAATCTTCTTTCAAATATATCCTAAAATGAACAGGATCACAATCTACAAATCTATAATATTCTAGGACATTTATTCCCTCATACATTTTTGTAGTTCAGGTGGTAATCTTTTGTGTTTAGGTATTGTTTGACCACAGTATGTCTTATGTGTTGCTAGCCAGCATTATTTTTTTTATAAAAGTTAAATCTTTCTGTTTAACAAAGTCTTCATGGTTCTATCTTTGATATTTAGCATGCATTCAAAATGTGCCTGGAGTTTTGAGATGATGAATAAAAGTACCAAACACGTATAAAATACATTTTAAAAGTCAAATACCCTCTTTGAATATAAGAAGTTTTCTAATTTGCAGGACTTAAAAATTACAGTCTTGATAAACTTCTTCATAAACCAACCTCAATTCCAGCACTTTACTGCAGTACTTTACAGATGCTAAGCATCCATCCTGGAAGCCAGTCCTATATTGTTCCTGCTTCACAAACTGCAAAACTGATGTGGAGGGATTGGTTCTGCTCCATGCCTCCAGGGCGTCTCTGCCAGTTGGAAGTAGAACAGGCTTGTCCTTGACAGTCGAGGTGAATAGGAGAGAAACAATCATACTGAGCCTGTTGTTTTACTGTTGTGTTGGGTTTACCTGCTGCTGGAAATTTTGCACGAACTGGAAGGTTTATGTTGTGATGCTGCCAAATTGGATGGCTCACAGGCTATTTAGTGGTTGTCAAATCCCCATGATGTTCCTGAGCTGACCGTAGTGATGCAAACCCTTCTGCTTGTTCAGACTGTTACAAGTTGATCTAAAAAAAAAAGTATAAAAAAAAATAATTGCACCCTCATTACTTTTGCTTCTTATTCCTCCTTTTCTGTTTACTGTATTTTATTTATAGGTGTTGATTTTAAAATCAAAACAGTAGAGCTAAGAGGAAAGAAAATTAGATTACAAATCTGGTAAGTAAAACAAACATGCAACCAGCAGTATGTTTTAATTTTTATGTTCTAGCATGAATTAATATGCTTGTCTAATACTACTATTAACTGTTATAAGCTGGTTTAGCTCTTACCCTATTACTTCTCTCCTCCATTCCCACAAGACTTAAACCAAACCAAATAGCTCTTAGATTTTTGTGAGGGTAAAGGGAGGAGAAGGAGAGATAAAGTTAGAAGTAGGGCATGAATGTAATTACTGAAATATTAATGCATCACAGAGGCCTTGAGCCCCTTTTCCTGGAAGAATGACATCACCTACATAAGAAATAGGAGTTCTACAAACAACAAAAGTTGACTGTGTTAAATAGACACTAGAGAAAGTATATTTTGTTTTCTTTATTTTTCTGGACTGATTAGACCTGACCTTCATTGTAACAGCAATTATAAAGCAACTGTGAAGTATTCTCTAAACTAGCTTTCTGAAACTTGGTATAGGCAGTGCTGTTTCTCTGACACTGTTTTTAAATAACTTCAAAGTGAAGGGCATTCAAGACTTAAGTAAATCATATCCACTCTAAACAGCATGGAAAAATAAAGCAATCCCATGCAAATAAGACTCTACCTTTACTGGTACTGATGTCCTACTACAGAAAGCTCAATGTCTGAGCTAAACTCTTCCTTTCTGCAGTAGGCTACATGATTTCTGGTAATGGTTCTCCATGTTAGTGATTAATACTATTTTTATTGCTTAAAAGTTATTGAGCTAAACACTCCATTGTTTTGCAGAGTAGTACAATACATAACCATAATTATGAGAGAATAAACCAGCTATGTTCTATACATTAATCTTACATACTACTATGTAGAATCTTAGCTTTGGTTTATTAACAGTGTGTGATGCTTAATTAGCATTGTAGTTAAACTGTTTAAGCTGTTAACAATCCATGGAGGGGGGAGAAGCTCTAAATATTCTTTTTATTACACTTTTGGGATATTCTGGTAGTTTTTCATTCTTAACTACATGGATGCAGTGAATTCAGTTTACTAACTCCTCTTGGCAGGTCACCATCAATTCTGTCTGTCACACCATGTGTCTGTCTTGCTTCCCTCTGAGTTAACTGCTGCTTCATCTTTGGTCTCATCTGTCACCTAACACTTGAATGTTAGTGGCATGTCTTCATTCATCTGTCCCTGTTTGGAAACCTATGACCACAAGACTGGCAGTTGAGCCAGCAATTGTTAGCCAGGGTCTGCTGGAGCTGACAGAGGTAATAAAAAAATTCTGATGTGGAGATGCTAATGTATACCTAATATGCATTCTTACTGTGAAATGTACTAAGCTTATAAAAAAATTCCCATGTTGAATAAATACATTATAGGAGTGAAGATTTTTGGAAAAGAGATGTTTAAACCATTATTTTCCACATATTGAGAATATGCTAGTAGGATATAGGACACTTTAAAAATTGAATTTAAAAGTTGATAGGTTGCTAAGATGTGATAATTACTCCTATGGGAAGCCTTACTAAAATGGCAGGGAAAACACAATGTAAAGAGATAATATTTTAAAATATGATAATATTCATGAACATGGCATCCTGCTCCTAAGTGTCACTTTCTCTCCAACAGTGACTGTTAAAATGTTATACTTAATCTTTAAAACTGCTTTGGCATACTTCCAGGTTTTTTAGAAAAGCAATTCAATAAGCATGACTTTTGCTAATTGATTCTGAATTCTGTTGTGCATGTCGTTGGGCCTACCTATAAACTCTTATCATCACAAAATCATTTAGGTTTGAAAAGACCCTTAAGATCAGTGAGTCCAGCCATTAACCCAGTGCTGCTAAGTCCACCACTAAACCCTGTCCCCAAGGGTCATAGCTACATGTCTGTTAAGGTGGTGCAACCATTGCCCTGGGCAGCCTGTTCCAGTGCTTGACAATCCTTTTGGTGAAGAGATTTTTTTTTTTTCCTAATAGCCAATCTAAACCTCCCCTAGTGGAACTCTGTTTCCTCTTGTCCTGTCCCCTGTTACTTGGGAGAAGAGACCAATCCCCACCTGGCTACAGCCACCTTTCAGAGAGTTTTAGAGAGTCACAAGGTCTCCCCTGAGCCTCCTCTTCACCAGGCTAAACAACCCCAGCTCCCTCAGCTCCTTCTTGTACTTCCAATTGTTGGGTTGAAGAGGAAAGCAGTTTACCAAGTCAAACACTTGGAAGTTGGGAAATGCAGACTTCAGTTGCATGGCTGATCATAAGTCAGTCTCCTTTCATACCTACATAGTGACATAGTGACAGAATTTAGGCTGCCTCATACTTCTTGGTAGTGAAGTACATTGATTACATTGATACATCGATTGCAGTAACTTTACTGCAAAAATACCTGTTTTGTTCAGTGAACAGGTAATTTCTGAATCTGTTCTGAATTATCGGTTTTCTTAAAATTACTAAAGTTACATTTCAAAGCATGAAATTTTGCTTTTTTTTTTTTTAAGTAATCTGATGATTCTACTTCTAGAGTCAAACAAGAATGGTTTTTGAAAAGTTTACTTTGGTATTTTTATGGTCATTTGACCCGTCCCTCCCCTAACCACTATCAGCAGAGTGTTTTCCACAAAGCTCTACCACTTGAGATTATCAAAAGATGCATTAAAACAGTACAGTGTTGAATATTTCAAGCGATTAGGTGTGCAAGACGTCCTTTTGAAAGCAACTTTCACACCTGCTGCTGTTAAGAGATTAGAATACAAAAGGACTTGTCTCCTGTGTTCCTTTCATAATGGGGAGCTGTGCCCTGAGGATCACAGAGGCGTCTGCTCTCATCTCTAGCTTCCTATCTGGTCCCTGCTTCCCCTATTTCCCTGACTTCCAGTCAGGAAACAACTTTCTACTCCTTAGATTATGCAATGATAGAGCTTCACTGAGGACACAGAGTAGTACCCACCTTTTCTGTGCCACCTGGAACAGTTGGTAGTGCCCCTTGGGTTGCCAAAAGTGTTAGGATACAGTAAATCAGCTTCTGCCTTGCAGTTCTAGGCTGGTACAAGCTCCTGTGCCCTGTGAGAAGTGATACCTGCATGCAGCTCAAGTCATGAGGTAGAGTAACCAGAACTACTGAATAGTCTAAGTGTCCAGGTAAATCCAAGCATCTGTGAATCAGTGCTTCTTCAAAGCTGGAAAACTGGATCAAATAATAGGAACCCCTCACTGATGCTTTGAAGCAGGACTGGAAGGTGTCTGAATGCCCTCTCAGCTGAGTAATCTGGGCAGTCGCTGACACAAGCAGCTGACACAGTCACTTCCAGCTTCCCCTCTGAAAGGAAGGAGTTGGTTGTGGGAAGCAGTGCTGCCCTGCCACTGCTCCCAGTTCCTCGCTGGGTAACCAAGGGAGCTCTCTGATACCTCTACAGGTTTAATGCTCAAGGTAGCCAAAACAAGCTTAATTTGCTTCTGAAGGTGTTTTAAACCGGTGCATTCTCATAAAAAATTCACATTCTGCCTGCTCTGTTTTCTAAGAGACAGTTGTCTTGGAATATCCCTGTTCTAGAATATATAAAAATGTTGTTTCTTTGGTTCAGTACCTCTGAAAGAAATTATTTATATAATAAAAGATCTTAAATATATTTGTGGTTTATGGGAGGAAAAAAAATGTTTGACAAGTCAAATTAACCTCTCAAATTACCTTAAACCAGTTTTTAAAATACTGCCTATAGGTTCCATAGAAGCATAGAGCATGTGAAAGTGTTAAATTAGTGTTAAGTTTTTATGTAAGTTTCAAAATATTTTTACTTCTATTGCCACTTTACACTGCCACTCATAAAAAATTAATTTAGCTAGAGAGCGAGAGACAGTTTTGAATCTGTCCATGTGTTTGTTTCAACTGGTTTGGATAGACACAGAGAACATTCACGTAAAAGAGAAATTATCCTAAGATATTTTAATTAACTGTATTTGTATTGTGTTTTATGCAGTCTGCCATAGAACGTGATGAGTCAACACCTGAAAATGGGCTTTGTGTGATTTTTTAATTTGGTTTTGTTTGTTGTATGTTTGTATTTTTGGAGTGATGTCTAGTTTCTGTTTGGGAAGCAAAAAACAGTCAAGCTGTTGGATTCTCTAATTGCAGATTATAGCTGGTTGAGGAGTCATACACTGTATGTTTCTGATTACAGATTAGAAAGACCAATGCTTTTCATTTAGAAAACTTTCTTTAAAAAATCAACAGAAGAGAACTGCTTTTAGCATTAAAAAAAAGTAATCTTTTACTTTTTTCAGTTATGCCAAGTCATTGTTTAAGTTGTAGTAACTTCTTATATGAACTTCTGGAGTTTAATTTAATTGGAATTAAATTGAACTGCTTTCTGCTATTGTGTTGATTCTGACCAGAACAAATAAAGAACTAGTAGCACTTAGTATCACTCATTAAAGTCATGAGTGTTGAACAGTGGTCATCTCCTCTTTCAGCTTTCCACTAGTGCTTCAATAGCTATCCTTACTAAAATACTCCAACGGCAGGAGTGCAATACATCCATGAAAAATAGTTTAGCAAGAATAATTGCTCCAGCCCTGCACATTAGAAGGCATTTGAAGTTGGATGTGCTTTTAATGCTAGCTCTGCATTAGGGGTGGTAATTTTTTCCTCAACACTGGAAGAATTTGCTGCACATTTTCATGAAAAATATGACAGCACCTAGTAGAAGACAAGATTTTCCATGCTAAAGATCAGTTTGATACTCAAACTGCAGTTTACTTACTTAGCCTGGGGTTGCATTTTAAACTTACTTATTGCAGAAATAGTTTTCCAGCTTTCACCTTACAGTTTGAAGATTAATACAACATAAGGGTAATGTTAGAGACAGCAAATTCAGCTTATTTTCTTCCACTTTTCAAAGGAAATAAGGGTTAGAATATCATGCTCACAATCAGACACCTGCTGACTGGTTTCATTTCCACCTGCTGCAGGAGGAGAGGTGAAGTGTGGGGGAGTCAGTGACTTCAAGCAAGGCGAAGAAAGTCAGCCATAATCCACTGGAATTGGTGTGACCAGGTGACAGTCAGTGGTCATCTGGCCATTTATTATAGGTAGTGGGCAGCCAGGCTGTCCAGGGGTGTTCTAAACTGGCCACAGCATGTGGTGTGTCCCAAACAGCCAGCAAGCCAGACTTCAGGTTGTCACATCTGGGTGAAGGACCTACACAAACAGGAGCACAGAGTGCAGCAGCCTAGGAATGCTGTAGACTTTTAAAGAGTCTGAGGGTGTTGTGGAGAGAGGAGAAGCTGATAGTACCAGGTGGACTTGGAGACAGAGCACTCAGCAGGGCTGGGGAAGTGTGGGGCTGGAGATAGCTGGAGTGGGAGAGTTTTGTAATGTTGCATAGTTCTCTTCATGGCCTACTTATCCAGTGCACTGATGACTGCCTTCAGGGAGGGTAGTGGAACATTAGTGTTTGTTTCTCCTCTGTTTTTATAATGTGCGTACTCAGTGATCTGGTACCCCGTGATGGAGTTGCTAAAGGTCCTTAGCACTCACCTGAAGGCACAGACAGGTGACTCTGAAATACCCTCTTTATTTCTGCTTTCCACTAGGGCCACAGAAAAGAGGGAAAAGACTGACCAGCAAAACAAACTGACAAACAAAACCAAAAAACAACTTTTCTCATTACTCTGAACAAAGATAGAATTGGTGTATTCTCCCACATGAGGTATGCCCTTCCACCTGCCATGTAGTTATTTGTGCTCAGAGGGATGGAACTGAAGGTCTCCCACCCCTAATACACTTCATCAGTAGGCTGGATTAGCAACAGATGACACAGGCTGCTCTGTGAGGTCATAATTCTGAGAGCTCTGTTCTTAAGCACTAGAGCAATGTTATCCATATGTGGAAAATCAACGGTTCATACTAAAATTACTAATTTTTTAACAGACTGAACATCCAAAGGACCTTCCAAAAATGAAACTGACCATAACAAAGAAGTAATGGAAAAGAATGTAGAGTTACTTGCTCTGATTAATATTATATATATATATATAATTTCAGCTGCCAGAACTTGTATTGCTTTACAAAAAATGCCTCATTAGTGAATAGAATACAGCCAATTAACCATCTAAAACTGGTCTGCAATACTACTGGTGCTTGACCTTATTGAAACAGGCTACCTGTTTTCATTTTCTGTAGGGTCCCAGAGGTTTATATGAACGTAATTCTGAAGTTCTGAGAGTGGGATTTGAATAAAAATAAAACAAAAATGGGTGCAATATGAATTTGTTCTTTTTTCCCTGTGTTGCAGTGTCATTGGCTTGCAGTGAAGTATAAGTCATTATTTTCCCACAGGCTATGAAGCAGAGGTTGAAAATCTTTTTCTAGTGGACTCTGCTTTACTTTGTAAAATCACTAGCAAATATTTGTTGCTATCAAGCACACTTGTGGCAATTTCAGGGGCAAGTTAAATACTTCACTTTGAAACTTGCTTGAAATTCCTAAAGATTTTATGCAGAGTAAGATAGGTTTGTGGTAGTCTGTTCTACTGCTTGTGCATAGAACCTTAAAGGAGTTAAATCTTCAGGACAGTCAATGTGGCATTTTGTGAACATGACCTTTTTTTCTTTTTTTTTGTAACAAGTGTTTCAGGTCTCCATTGTTAATCTCATTCCCAAATTCATTCTCCTCCTTTTGTCTAAAATGTGACTGTTGAAGAGGATTAATTTTGAAGTTTTGAATCCCAACACACATGTACACAATTTTCCTCCCTCTACTCTTAATTTTGATCCATCTTTTAACTTGTTCTAACAATGAAATTTCAAAATTATCCATTGACTTTGGGGGCTGAACTCAAGCAGCAAATGCTTGATCACTTTGGAGCACCATATAACCTACTTTCCAGTTGAGATGCCAGTCACATTTTAAGACTTAGGATATGCACCAGCTATTTTTTTAGTATAACTGCCAAAAATATTCCCTAGGCAGGCTTGGTGATGTTATTAAAAGCAGTTCAAAAGTATTCATGATTCAGTAAAAAACAACTCTTCTGTCCCATGTACTTTGGAACAGCAGCCATAGCTACTATGGGTGACTTAGTGTCGTTGCTGGAAATTATTCTCCAGTGTGAATGCACCCTGTCTGAAATGCCTACAGTGCTGACAGTGAGCATGGAAATGTTACTTGCACACCTCAGATGAATAGTTGTGAGTGTGAAAGCCAGGTCTCTAGTGCAAAAGTTGTATCACGTAGTGATTGCTCACTCTTTTCATTCACTTCTGTGCCAGTAGGCTTTGCAGTAGTTATAGAACCATGGCTGAATTGCTGTGGTTGATCCAAAAAGAGTCTGAAAGCTCAAATGATACTGATCAGTACTTTGCTCATTTTATAGTTGGGTGTGTGGATGTGTTTAATAAGCATGTATCCATTTTTTTCTTTATTTTTTTCATTTTTTCAGGGCTGTTAAAAAACCCAACCAAAAGTCCACAAAACACACAACAAACCCCAATAACACAAAACCAGCTTTATCTCCTGCTACATTTTCATTGGATAGCTTCACTCTCAGACACATGTAGAAATGGTTGGTGGCCTTTCTTGGTGAAGTTAGTATGGGATAAATAGTTTTAATATGAAAACTTTTTATGATTGAAAGTACTGCTCCATTTTTTTTTCCTGAAATTCACACATATGGAAGGAAATGTAGTGTCTCTAATGAATGTGGGAGTGTTATTATTAAAATGTAAACAAAGGTATTCTGTACTTTGCAAATTGGTGAAATATTTGTGCCACTGTTTGCTGCTGCTTCTTAGGGACACAGCAGGTCAGGAGAGATTCAACAGCATTACCTCAGCTTATTACAGAAGTGCCAAGGGAATTATTCTGGTGTATGATATCACCAAGAAGGAAACATTTGACGATTTACCAAAATGGATGAAAATGATTGATAAGGTATGCCTTAAGTATTTTCTTTTTATATGCTTTTTTTTAACAAGGATTTTTTTACCCTCAAAGGAATTTACAGCATGTGTTTAGGATTAATAAACTACTGTCAGATACTTTTCACTGATTACTTTTAGCCAGGATTTAACATTGATGTGTTTTGCTTGCAAAATGGTTGTCCATTCCTGCTTTCTTGAACTAGAATTGTCCCAGTTAGAAGTGTCAGTGAAAATCTGTAACATTGCTCATTTACCTTTGCAGTGGGGGGAGGGGGTTGGTTTCCTGTCTGTGAAATAAGGTCATTGTGTTCGTTCTTAGATAAACTAGAGCAGCTAGTTCTTAAATCACGTTTTTTAAAATGGAATTTAAAATTTGAAAATTTTTGAAGTAATGTTTGGGAAGAACATTCACCTATAAAGTGTGTCAGTGTGGTTCCTTATTTAGTAGTGGAATTGCCCTTTTTTTGTATTAATGTGTTTGCATTACAAAATCTTATGTTTCTTGGTTTGGTTAATTAGAAATGTTTTAATTGCAGTATGCTTCAGAAGATGCAGAGCTTCTATTAGTTGGAAATAAACTGGACTGTGAAGTTGATCGAGAGATTACTCGGCAGCAGGGAGAGAAGGTAAGGACAGGTCTAGAGGCAAAGCTGTTGTGGCATTGCTGCTGATGGTCCGTGACTGCTCTTGTTCAGACTGTTGGATGCAGGGAGCATATTGAGAGTGGTGGTGGTGGTCTCTCAAAGTCCACGTGGTGCTTATTTGTATGTAATGTGCAGTGTTCCTGCTGGAGTAGTGTGTCTTTGGTCTAAAGAAAGAGTAAGGTACAAGTCAGCTTACACTGTACCAGTAGTGTAGGGGATACTCCTTTTTGTGCTCTGAAAGGGGACATAGTGAAGACTTGAAGCACAAATGGAGATCTCTAGTCAGGAAATCTTTGTGGGCCTTCTTTCAGACGTTTCCTTCTCAGTACTATTTTTGGACAGGCAACAGCCCTGCTTTGATTACTTGGCTCACCTTTGTTTTCATGTTCCTTTTGTTCTCTTGCAATTCCAGATGTATTAAGGAAGCTGGCAAGAGAGTATATTTGTTGTAGTGTGATATTCAGCGCTATCTTGACCAGAATGATGTCAGTATGGGCATACACAAACATTTGGAAGTGAAGGCTTATTCCAGACTTCTGCAGGTCTTGCATCTGTACTTCCCTTTTCCACATTTTGAATCATTAACTTGAGATTAGCTGTTCTGAAAAGTTCTTTCTTTTTGGCAGTCTGCAGCAATACGTGTCAACTGAATACGTGAATTAAGTCTGGAAAAATGCAGAGTACTTTTCCAATAAAATTTTAAGCAAAAATTAACTATATGTTGCAATATTTTATCTACCATGCAGATTCAGGATTATTAATTGAATTGGACTTCCGTCTCAGATTTGGGGAAAGTTGTGTGTTTGGGTTTTTTTAAGGTTTTATGAGGAGGATATATGTGCTATCTGTCGCTGTTTGCACATACCTTCATGGAGTTGTTTTATTTTCTCTCTCATCAGTTTGCACAGCAAATAACTGGGATGCGGTTCTGTGAAGCAAGTGCCAAGGATAATTTTAATGTGGATGAAATATTTCTAAAACTTGTTGATGACATTCTGAAAAAGGTAAAATACTCGGGTGGTAGTATTCCTCTGGTCACACAAATGGTCAGTGTTTAAATAATGACTGCACATGCTTGGGTGGATAGAGAGAAAGTACAGATTGTCAGGTGAAATTTTTGGATAATACATAGTGGGCATGATGCAGTGACCCAAAAGACCCTGAAATTGAGGCTTTGTCTGTCAGTGAACTCTTGAAATGAGTTCTTTCTATGCAGATGACTGTTTACAGGTGATTTTTCTTTTCTTTAAGATGCCACTGGATGTTATAAGAAATGAGTTGTCCAACAGTATCCTGTCCCTGCAACCAGAGCCAGAAATCCCACCAGAACTGCCTCCTCCAAGGCCACATGTCCGTTGCTGTTGACTTTTTATTTCCTCCAGAGTGAAAAATATGAGCAGGAGGGTAAAGAAATTATCTGTACTACTCTGCACTACAATCATTTGGCAGTTTCTTGTTGCACTTTGTTATTCGAGTCAGAGCTACACACTAACTTGTAAATATGCAAATATGCAATCCTATGTAGGATTCAACTATAACATTTAATTATTACCCCTCTCCCTCACAATGATGTTTCATTCATTGCCCCAGTGTTATAAATACTGTACAGTCGGTGGGGGTTTGCCACACATCCAGTTGAGGAGGAGGAGAAATTAAATCTATACCTATTCTTGACATAAATGTTGTAATAGTTCTTTGTTATTATAAACAGGCAGGCAGAAGCTCTTCTGGTATGAAGATAAGTATATGGTGCTTTGCTAACTATTTTAAAGACAAATTTTTTAAAAACAGAGGACTTTATGTACAAAGCTTCCATAATCAGCATTATGTTTCCTTTTAATGTAGTGACAACTTCTTTGGCTGTAGCATCCTCTGCTGACTGGATTTATTGAAAAGCTAAGTTTAATTTTTGGCAGTCTTTTATTTATTTTGTTTAATGCTGCACCCTTTCTTTGTGTACTGAGACATCACACCTGGTGCAGATCTAAGATTGCACTTTGAAAAAGCATATATAATTTTCTGCATAAACATAAATTTGGTTACAAGAATCATTAAGTTTCAATAAAAGAATGGAGATATATCAAGCTCTAAGAGAAGGTATAAAAAAGCAATGCTGCTGTCCTAGACAAATTCCTGAGAAAAAGAAAATTAAGATGATACATTTTCCTGTGTTAAGGAATATATATGTGTATTTTTGTCTGGACATCTGTAGGGATGGGGAAAGGGAACCTAAGGTAAAATTATTTTCTTTCCTAATGGTGGAAATTATTCCCATCAAGCAAATACTGTGTTAGGATTTTGTCTGATAATGAACTTGTGAATTATATCTTTGGTATATCTTTTATTAAATGCACTGTTTAGTTTAGCTGTGGTAAATCAGTAGATACATATTTGAATAACTTGGTGTGTCCTGAATGTTGTGGTATTGAAAAACATTGTGGTCTTTCTAAACTAATGAAGTGCAAATAAAATTTTGTATTTATGAATGACAGTGGAACTGCACCTGTTATTAGAATGGCAAGTATCAAGTGATGGGTAAAAGGTAGAATCTGGAATATGGAACAACACTTGTGTTAATTTTGTTATGATTTAGTTTTCTGTTTGACAGTTCCTTTAGGTGTAGCTGGAAGAGCAGCAGACATTAGTTGTTCACCTTAGTCACTGCTCTGTTGGGAGAGCAGCTGATGACCTGGCCCAGCTGATATCTTCAAATAGCATGTGACTGCTTGTCATGCTGTCTTAGCAGGTGGTCGCCAGACTATTAGTTACACTGACAACACAAGTATGAACCAGTCTTTTTCACACTACAGCTTCTCTACTTAGCATTCTCTGGTGCTGGAACCCATTTTGTCACTTTTGCCACTCTTCTAGCCAGAACTGGCACTGAACACTAAAGTATACCACTGACTTAAACAGATTCTCCCTGTTTTATGGGAGAAAAAAAGACACAACAAACTGTTAACACACACACACAAAAAAAAAAACCACCCTTATTTCACTGAATAAGCTCTGACATTCTGAATTCAATGCCATGCAGGCCTGTAGCACACCTGGATTTCTACTGAAAAATTAAGGAAAGCATGGTTGATATTTGTGCTTATGTCTTCTGCCACCTTGTGCCTAAACAGTTCGCTTTTTAAAATAGTAAACTTACAGTTTACTATCCTATTGGTAAGATAAAATGAATTTCTAAAGCACTTCTAGGAGTTCAGATGATACTGTGGGCAATAACAAGGAAAGGAAAATTATGGAAAGTGGTTTTAACTTGACAACCATTTTATTTTAGCTGACTTGTTTTTATTTGTACTTAGAAACTTGTGATTTTTTTTTCCTGCAGTTTTTGAATTTAATAAAAATTAAGAAATTTGACTTAGATAAACTTTCTTTTTGTAATTCTGTGCTGTTTGTATATAGGCAGATTGGGATCTCAGTCTCTTGTACCAAAAATTAAAAACTATTGCATTTAAGAAGGACATATTTATTTGAGTGTTTGAATGTGTTTTATAATTCATTGGAAATCATAAAATTTTCAGGAAACCTGTTTGCTTTCCATCCATTATACTACGAAAAGGGTTTTGTCTCCTGATTTTATCTCTACAGCTTTTATATTGATCAAAACCAGTTTATTTATGCCCTTACTCCACCCAACAGGCATTAGTGGTGGGATATGGGAAGAGGGGAGGAGGGAAAAAAAGTTATTCATGCTACTTCCTTGTCTCATATGGAAGTTCAGCAGTCAGCCCAACCTATGTTAGCATCTAATGATGGACTATTTGAATGGTCTGCACAATCATCAAGGATCACAGGATGGAAAAAAAAAGGGGAAGATGAGCACTGACACAGCCGTGTTTGCACGTCACTGTTCTTTAGAAGCCCTTAAGAAGGTTAGAGGGGGGCCATTCCCACTCTTCAGGGAGTGTGTGGGGATTGTTTCCTTCTAACACTGAGCCCAAAAAGCTTTTTACACTAAACTCATCAGGTGCTGTGAGGTCCTTTAGTCCTTGGCAGGTCTTCATGATGGTCAAAATAAATGTGCAAGCATGGCAAGCACAAATCGCGGGAGTGTCAGCTGCTCTGAAATAGTGGGGGGTTCTTGGCTTTCTTGAATCAGAGAAATAATGAAATATTGAAATTATTAGATAGATTGTGGTCATCGAAGGGTGGTTTGCCACTGATTTCAATGTAGTGAGGATTTAATACAGTAAATTCCTGATACTGTTTTACATCCAGTTAGCACCGTGTCTTTTACCAAAACTAAAATTCATATCTGTTGGGAGACTCAAACAATGTTTGTTTGTGTCCCTAAACTTTTTAACCTGACTGTAGTGGACATTCAGCAAGTGGGTTTAGTTAACAGATAATTTCTTCAAAAGTGAACAGAAAATAGGAACAGCGGAAATTTGTCTCATGTCTAATAGTCACAACACAGAAAAAACTGAAACCACTGGCTTACCAGGACATCTTGAATATGCACTGTTGTCCTGTGTGTGCTAGAGAAAGAGTGACAGTCAAATCTACCTTTCACTAGATTTCTCTGCTCCTTCAGAGCAGAGATACACAACTAATGTCAAGATTTGGTGCTTCTGTTGAAGAAAGATGAGAAGAAGGTGGGAAAAAAAGGACTGAAGTTAAAATACCCAAATTAAACCTCCTCAGCACAATTTTAGGCCATTCCCTCCTTTTCTGTCACTTGCTACTTTGGAGAAGTGACTGACCCCATGTCCTGGCTTGTAATGTATAAAACAGCATGTTTAGGACACCAGGCCAGCTTTTTTCACTAGATTTTCCAGAGAGACCACCTTCTTCTCTGCTGATTTCCGGGGGGAAGACCAGGCTCAACTGCTCCATCACCAGACCTTTGGAGAGAAGACTATGCCCCTCTGCAAGTCACCACTTCGGCAGCGTTTCATCTGCCACTCCAGGAGGAGCAGCCACCATTTGACTGGACTATTGCCGACACCCTGACCCCCTCAGGGTGCCAGGTTTCTGACTCCATCAGAGTTCTGTTTGTGCTAATTGCATTTCTTTTGTTTCCTCCCTTTTCAAATTTTTTGTTTAGTTTCTGTCCTAGTAAAGAACTGTTGTTCCCATTCCCATATCGTTGCCTGAGAGCCTTTTAATTTTAGAACTCTACTAATTCCGAGGGAGGGGGTTTGCCTTTTCCATTTCACGGGAGGCTTTTGCCTTCTTTAATAGACTCCTGTCTTTCCAAACCAAGACACCCCACCTGGCTATAGTCTCCTTTCAGGTAATTTTAGAGAGCAGTAAGATCCCCCCTGAGTCTCCTTTTCTCCAAGCTAAAGAACCTGCTATGGGCTGGTCCCTCAGCCCATAAGCTTTGTGCTCCAGACCCTCCCCCCAGCTACACTGCCCTTTCCTGGACACTCCAGCACCTGAATGTCTATTTTGTTGTGAAACTGATCACAAGATTTGAAATGACAGAAAGTGGCCCATTGGACACAATCAGCAGCTGCCTTAGGACCCTTGGATCCCATCCAGCCCCATAGACTTGTGTGTGTCTTAACTGATGTAGCTGGTCACTGACTGTTTCCCTTTGGATTGTGAGGGCTTCATTCTGCTCCCCATCCCTGTCTTCCAGCTTAGGGGGCTGGGTGCCCAAAGAACAACCAGCTTTACTATTAAACACTGAGGCAAAGAGGGCATCAGGTCCCTCAGCCTTTTCCTCATCCTTTGTCACTATGTTTATCCCTGCATCTTATAAAGGGTGGTAGTTCTCCTTAGCCCTCCTTTTGTTGCTGATGTGTTTACGGAAACGCTTTTTATATTGTCTTCTATGGCAATAGCCAGATTAAGTTCTAGCTGGGCCCTGTTGCTTCTAATTTTCTCTCTATATAACCTCAACACATCCATGTAGTCCTCCTTAGTTGCCTGCCCATTCTTCCAAAGGTCACAAACTTTTTTTTCCTGAGTTTCAGCCAAAGCTCTGATCAGCCAAACCGGTCTTCTTCCCTGACAGCTCATCTTTCAGCACAAGGGGATGGCCTACTACTGCAGCTTTAAGATTGCCTTCTGGAAGCATGTCCAGCCTTCTTGGACTCCTTTACCCTTCAAGACTGTCTCCCAAGTGGCTCTCTTAACCAGAGATTAATGTAATTTAATTTAATCTGTTGTTTATGTCACCACACTGAAGGGGCAGGGATTTCTGGCAGCAAAGGGTTTGCCTGAGTTGGTTTGCCTTTTATCATTCTTGTTTCTGAAAGTGATACCATAAAATGATCATTACTTCGAGTGCTAGATTTAAGTAGGATTTGAAATTTGGTGGGTCTTTTTGACCTAGGCAAGGATTTTTGGTTCATCCAGTTAGCCTTGGAAGCCAGCAGTTTCCTTACAAACTAGTGCTGTTTGTCTAAACAGGGCTGTTCTGCTGGCTGTCAGTGTGGGCATTGGCTCTGGGATCCTTTTTGTTCCATGCCATTACTTCTGCACATCAAAAATCTCTCTAGTTTGGAAGATTTATAGCAGGTACATTTCTGGGGTAGGAAGGAAAGCAAGGTGCGTAGGAAAAGGGCAACAGAGTAACCAAACTAGTAAAAAAAGAACGTGAACAAAGCCCTTTTCTAGACAGGGAATGGGAAATGCAGCATGTTTCCAGCTTGGCTTTTCTGTATTGGGAGTTCATTCCCACAAGTTCATCTCTGGAGTCTGTGAAAGACAAAGAGAAACTGCACCAACCAGCATGGATTCATTCATTATCCCTTCTGGTGCTGGCAGTTTCTCACTCAGTGGAAATGGAAGCAGTTTTGCTGAAGCAGAGAGTCCTTTTCCTGTAATGGAAACATCTCAGTGCTCTCCTGATGGCAGCTATAGTCACTCCTTGGGGAGAAAAGGCACAAATACTTGGACTGTACCTTTCAAATTACTACCATCGTTTATACAGATTCTTGATTGTGCTGATTGTACATTTTCCTTTTAAAGTAGTTTAAATGGGTCAGTTAGAGATGTTAGTCCTTAACATTTTTTGTTTCTTGTTGAAAGATGTAAAACCGGTTTGCTTTAGTTTTTAAAGCAATTTGTAATTGAATTTGCTGTTGAATTGAATTTGCTCTGTCCTAGCTAGGTGTCAGAATGGCTGCACTAAACACTGTTCACCTTCCTCTTCCTTCTGGCTTCTTAGAACACTTCAGACGGTCAGATACGAAGGTGGAATAAAGATGTTGACACTAAATAGTGAAAAGCTGAGGTGTCAGAGTTTGTATTAGGCTGAAAGGAGGAGTGCTGATCAATGGGAGGTTTTCTGGCACGGCTGGAAATTCCTGCCAGGACAGCGCACTGTTGGGGATTGTCCATTAGGGGTCAGTGAAGCTCTGCCAATGGAGGAGTCTGTTCTCTGCCCTGTTGGATGAGCAATTCCTTCTCGCTGCTTCCTCCTGAGCAAATGCCTCTTCCGTCAAAACTCCTGCCTTTCCTAAAGCAGCAACTTAAAGTGGTGCGTAGCTGTGGGCACTGAAAATATAGCCAAAGAAATGCACGAGTATGTTGTTTTGGTATAAAGAAGGAAGTACTGAAATATTAGAAAGACACTTTATTTTCTGTATGCAAAACTGTGTTTTCTTAAGTATCTTTTCTGACAGAAAAGCTATTCTTAGCTAACTTCCAGTTAGCTAACTGCATGGTAGATACAATCTGTTTAGTTGTACTTCTTGGTGATCCCCTTCAGTGACTTACTCAAAAATCAGTAAGTGTCCAGATGGGCCTTCTTAATTTCCTAATAAATTAATCAAAATGTAAAAAAACCCCCAAAAAACCCAGAAAACCAAAACCCCCACCCTCAGTGTGATTTATTACCTTGCTTTTGCTCAGGACTCATAACAATTTTTTTTATTCTTAGAATTTCTTGTGGAATCTGTTTTCTGTACTTGATTAGATGGCCTGGAGTGAAACTATTTTTCCTTCCAACTCTGGCCAAAATATAGGTAAATTGTCTCTTGTCAAGGGTGTTTTCCTTAAAATTGTAGAGGTAAACTTTTTATTTTAATGCTAGGCACTATAGAGTTCTGCTTCAATTAATTGTTCCTCAAGGATACTGTTGTGTCACAGAGGATTACAGGGTCAATATTATTAAAATGAAATTTTATGTCAGTCTGGCCATGTGCCAGCCCTTGCAAAAGAATCCAGCTTCCTCTAGATCCTAACAGATAGTTCTGAAATATTTAGTCTTATTTTAGTTGCAAGTTATAATTTTTATTTCCTTTCTTGAAGATGATTTTGGCTCTTAGAAAAGAGAGAATCCTGGTTAGTGTTGGCTATGATTTCAGTTGTGATGAAGGAATTAAGATGCTTGTTTAGATTAAAGTTGTTACGCTTTCTTCTAACCCAGAGTTCTTTATCATGTTCTCTAAAGCTGCCTTATGTTGTATTTAAGGATTATAAAATCTACCATGTGTATCTCAGTATGTTAGTACAGACAGCACAGACACCTTCCCTAGCTGGCATAGGAGTTTGTGTCCCTAAAAGCTGCCCAGCACTGAAGAAAAAGGTCAGGTTTTTTCCTCAGGGGTAGCGATGCAGATTCACAGTAGCCATGTAAACACAGGCTTTATGGAATTGTCCAGGCTTGCCTGGAAAGAGGGAAGGCAGTAATGGAAGGCAATAGAGGGAAGGAAGCCAAAATGTGTTACCTGCCAAATTATAAAATTACTTTATGCTCCAGGCTTCTGACTGTAGTCCTTCTTGCAGGATACTGCAGCTGCCCCTAATGGGGTGTTAGTGGCATGTCAGGGGGGGAGGACGAAATCCAAAGAGCTCCAACAACCACTGGAAGGAAGAGGAGACCAGAACATGCATTTGCAGCCAGAGATGACCTCTGGATAAAGGCATTGCTTTTTTTGCTCCAGTGCAGTTTTGATTTTTAAGAATAGAGAAATGGAAGGGGCTGGTCAAGCTTCATTAACTTAATCCCCTGTGTTACAGACAAACATAAAATGGGCTTTTTCCCCACTGCAATCCTAAAATAGACAAGGATTTACAGAAAATATAGTTTTTCCCCTGCTGGGCAGGAAGTCTTGATGGTAAACTTCTGGCCCTGAGCTGATGAATCATAATAGCAAAATGGATTTTTTTTTTCTCAAGAATTGGTACAATTGCTTGCATTTTTTAAGACCCATGTGGATTATTGATATCTTCAATATACTGTGGTGGTAAGTGCTAAATCATAAAAATAGACCATGGGAAAAAAGAGCTTTTTTAATTTCGAATTTATCATCTGCTAATTTGTTTCATCCCCCAGCATTCTCTTAACAGGAAGAAACAGTTGAACAATTGTTTCCTTTCTACCATTTCTGTGGTAAAATAACTTCCCATAATTTTAAGATCTTATATCAAGTGTTTCCATCAGTCATATCCTTTGCAGTCTTGGCAAGTCCTGTTATCTTCAGTTGTTCCTGTTATTGAAGGCATTTCATACCTTGAAACATCCTTACAGCCCTCCTCTGTACATCTTTTCTTTTATCATCCCTTTTCAAGAGGGCCAGAACTGCATTCAAAAATGTGGTTTCAGCATCAGTTTACACAATGCCTTCTTATCATGTAATCATCAATTTATCTAGAAGAGGAATTTTGTTCCATGCCATCTTAGTATCTCTAGGAGCTTTCAGCAAGAGATGTATAGAATGGCTTTTATAAATCCAGGTAAATAAAATCAAGCTGATTTAATCAGTCTATGATGGCTGGATATAACAGATATTCTTAGATCCCCAATATTATTTTCTACATAACTTATAATTCTTTGATTATAGTACCTTAGAACTATCCCAAATCGATGTCACTCCAATGTCCCTTAGAGAATTCTCCTCAGTGGAATGTGTGTGCAAGGGAAGAAAAAATGGCTGGTTTTTGTACAAGACATGTATAGTCACCACCCCAAGGAAAGCACAGGCAAGTTACAATATTTCTGTCACCTTATGTGCAGATTAAAAGCAGTTGAAAAGCTTTGAAAATCTCCACATTGATACATTTAAAAGTTTAAGCTTAGTTACGTTTAATATCCAGCACCGCTGGTGCTGGATACGAATCTATATCAAAATAACTCCCTTTTGCAGGTTTTTGTGAACTCTGTGCATCCAAACAAGGATTACTTTAACTGGCAACAAAACAAATCTTAATTGAAATCAGTTTGTTATTCTCAAAGTCTTGTTAAAAGCAAAAATGGGAACATGCCTTATTTGAGAAGCCAAGAATTTAATGTTCATGTAATTGAAATTTCAGAAGACTTAAATAAAATGCAATAAATGGTTACTAAGATTTTACTCCAGTTACTAAATTTCACTGTCCTTATTATCCAGCTAAATTAACACTTCTCACTGTATGAAAAATAATCAATTTAAACGTTGCAGAGAAATGCACACAAGCACATGCACACACACTGAGTGGGGTGTGGTGTTTATGACTGGGTTTCCTCCTCTTCCTTGCCAAGAGGAATGTGATCTTGGCAACTTCTTCCTCACTCTAGGTTCCACTTGGGGCTATTTTCATATTTGCTGATACTTCAATGGACCTTGCTTTTTTCCACTGGTCTGCAAATGCATCTTGTCTGCATTTACAATATACAGTGCATTTGACATGTGTTGGATAATACTTTCTGCTCTCTTTTGCTCCTAACACTAGTTTTGCCCAGCTCCAAGTTGTGAGCCCCCTCTTATCAACCCATGCCTGTATTTGTCTAGACCACATCCAGTATTCCCACTTTGAAGGCCTTACTGTTATTCCTATATAATTGCACTGGCTGCTCTATGTGTGAGTCCTAAATGCATCTTTCTATGTAGAATAACCAGCTGCCACCGTTGTCTCTACAAAAACTATTACACCATGTGATTAAAATAAGCAAAAGTACATAGAATGGGGAGTAGCTGTCCGATCACTCGGAAAAAAAAAAGTTGTTACAGCTAAGCAAGCTAAACCAAGGTTGCCACTCAGGCTGAGACAAGTTAAGCCAAAGAGAAGAACCAGAAAACTACTGTAATAAACATCAGATTAAAGAGGCATCATTTACAACAAAAAGATGAGCAAAATAACTCGCTGTTTTCTATACATAGCTGTAGATCCAAATTAAAACAGGAGAAGGTTGTGTATGCTGATGTTATGGATGCTGTGTCAATCTTAACAAGTGATGTGATCCAAAATGAGCAGTTCTGCTGAAATGAGTTGGTGTGGACCTCGCTAGGGAAGGGATTGCTCGGGGCTTGTTGTACTCTGGCCTTGGGCAGCGGCTGCCAATAGTAGTTGGAATTTGCTACCTGTGCTCCTGAAGAACAGTTTCTGCTTTAGACTCCTTGAGTAGATAGCCTCTTTGTGTTCTCCAGCACAGTTTTGTGACATGAACCAAAGTGCAGCAAGAGGGAATGGTCCTGATCTGAATGAAAATACTCATGTAGGTGTGCCTTCTATGGGTTCAGACTCATGGTGAGTCAAGCTTTTAAGTGGCATTTTCATTTACTGGAGCATTTCCTAGCATTGAAAGAAGAAATTAAGGAATTAGGACTGGAACCAGGAAGCTAAACAAAACATGTGAAATGTGAGAGGGATATGAGGTTTCATGATAAATGCACTCAGACAACCAGTGAGATACTTCTGCAAGGGTCAGGACGAGATATGAAATGTAGCTGCAAGAGACCAGGATCATCTATACATAGATCAAGCTGAAAAATGGAAAAGAGCTGTCTTGCAAGCCTGGATACAGTCATGCCTCAGTGGGAGGAAAAAAATGGAAAGTAACAATGTTGAAAGACAAGCAGACTTCAAGTTGAATCTCATTCTGTTAGACCAGTCCTTATTTGTAGTGTCTTGATCTCTTTCATAACAGCTGGGGCAGGAGACACTAGGCTATATAAAATGCTAGCCAGCATCTTGAATTACAAAAGGCAGGGAGAAAAGATCTGATTCTGTGGTGAAACCATCCACTCAGAAAATGCTTTTCAATGCAAAAGTAATAGCTGGATGCTATTAGCTGTAATCGTAAACCTAAGCTAATATAATGTTGTTTTTATTCCCACTGAGTGGTTTCCTATGAGTCTGGTCTTTTGCATCTTCTTAATCCCTTCGTGATTTGCTACTTTTGCATCTTCTTAATCCCTTTGTGAAATGCTACTTCGTGCATTTTCCTTTCTAATTCTCTGCTTTTCTACCTGCTGTCCATGTGCCACATGCAATTTTAGTGAGCATGCAGGATTATCTGTTTAGCAGTAGCTAGCATTGGCTGGCATTTGCATGCTACCTCTTTTCAATTCAATTACTGACTGTGCACAGGGCAGTAATTGCAGTTTCAGAAAGCTAAGGTTAATGAGTAAATTGAGCTTTATGTCTTCCTGGGTCATAAGATAAAAATTACGGATAAAATGTATTTGTATAGGAGAAATTTAATAGTGGCTGTTGTACCAGACTGTGCTGGTAGCTCATAAGGAAAGTTTAGGTGTCTGCTGAAATAGAAAATGTCACTGATAATGAAACTCAAAGGAGGATGGAAGAGAGCTATTCTAAACAGTTCAACTTCTCTTTTCCTCCTTAATGGACACAGCATGCAATTTGGCCAGTGATAAAAAGTGAACTTCAGTTTTTCTGCAATAAGATCAATTTTTGCTATGCACTGCACAGCTCTAAGTAGGTATCATAAGTAAATATCAGTGTTTGAGAGACAAAAACAACAAAAAAGAGGGGTTTGTCTGATGAAGGGGTCTAAATTAAAATTAGACATTTGCCTCCAGGTGCCTGCTCATCTCTGGATAGGTCAAAAAGCAGTCCCTGCAGTACATCAGCTATCAGTTTGATCAACAGGCATCAGGGTTCTTCAATTGAATCAGTCATCCAGTTCTAATCAGCTGCCATTTAGAAACTGAATTCCTATTGAATTAATATGGAGCTCTTTTGTATGTTTCAGTTTTTAAAAAAACTTTGGCAAGTCAGTGGTTTCAGAGAAAGTCTAACTTGCGTGATCTCTTCCATGAGAAGAGGAAGAGGTTAGGCTGCAGTAATGGCTTTCTGAAAGCAGTGTGCCTTTTAAGGTCCACATCTCCCTCTTATAGCAAAACATAAGAGTAATTAAGATGAATAAGAGGTAGAATGCAAATGTGGGTGGGTGTGTGGGACGGCCAAACCTCATGTTTCAAGTGCTGCACACCAGGGAGTAACTCAGCTGGGAGTCAGATCTGTCCTGCCCCTCTTGGGCCACTGAGTGCCTTATGCTTTTCTTCTTTCCTTAGATCCCCTCACTCTCCTGTGAGGAGCTTCAGCAAGGATGGGCCTGTGTCCTTCCTCCTCTGGCACGCTGCAATAGCACATCTGGACAGCCTCATCTTTGATCTCCCTTAAAAGCTCCTCAGTGGAAAGTGTCTCAGCCATGGCTAGCGCCTTGACCCCTCTCCTCAGTGCATGACCCATTGTGTCCCCTTCTGTCGAATTTTACCCCGTACAAAGCTGTGTTAGTGAGGGCTCAGGAGCTCAGTAACCACTTAGGGCTTCAACCACCCTGTGTGCCTGGCTATTGCTACTTTAGGGAAGGGAATTGCATGAGTGTTTGTGGACAAAACGAAGAGAAAATGAAAAATGAATGGGAGTATCTCACAATTAGATGGGATTTACATGGAAGAGTGAAAATGGAAGAGAAAAGGAAGAAGACATGACACTAGTCAAGCAAATACTGACAAGGAAATTGTCCTCCTTAGTATTAAACCTGTATTATCAGGCTGTCAGATTTAGTGGGGGAAGTTCCTGCCTTGTCAGCGCTAGCTGAGCCGAGCTGAGCTCCTGGTGTGCCCAAATGAGCCCTCAAAGAAGCCTCTTGCCAGTCAGAAGGGAGCTGGCTGAGCACTGTGCAAGTGGCACAGCAGCACCTCTCTGGCAGCCCCAGCAAGCAGGGCTCAGACCCTTGGATCAGGATCCAAGGAGCTGTCACATGAAAGTCTCATGCACACGTGGACCTACAGGACTGCCAGGAGCCTCCAGAACAGTACTGCAGTGGGAGCAGAAGAATTAGAAGGAATGGAAAGAAGGAAGGAAGAAAGAAGCAGACAGGCTGAAATGGAAGAGAGAAACTGAAACAAATGTTGATAATATTAAAAGCATAATCTAGATCTTGCCAACAAAATCATTAGCATACGAGTGGAAGCATCTTTCAACTAGAAATGATCTATATGTACTTTGTTTCTGAAATATACAGCATGTCAGGCTACTTTTTTTGGTGGACAGAAAACTTCAGCCCTCAGCTTTTGTTAAAACTATGTCAACTACAGCAGCAAAACCTCTTTTTCTAGCATTGCAATATTTGACATGACATTCCAAGTGATGTGCAAGACAGTAGAACCAAAGGGGAGATGCATTAATGTAGGTAAGTATTTTCTGAATTTTCTGTCCCGGTTTCAGCTGCGACAAAGTTAATTTTCTTCCTAGTAACTGGTACAGTGCTCTGTTTTGGATTTAGTATGACAGTAACATTTAAAACACACTGCTGTTTCCCATTGTTGCTGAGCAGTTTACAGCACTTTTAGCTTCTTGTGCTTGACAGTGAGAAGGCTGGAGAGGCACAAGCTGGGAGGGGACAAAGCTTGGACAGCTGACCCCAATTGACCCAAGGGATATCCCATACCATGTGGCATCAAGCTCTGTGTATGAACTGGAGGGGGAACTGGCTGGGGGCCACCACTCAGGAACTGACTGGTACCAGTTGGTGGTGAGCCATCACATTGTGCAACACTTGATTTGTATATTCAAATTATTTTATATTATAATTATTATTTTCTTCATTTTCTGTCCCATGAAACTATCTTTATCACAACCCATGAGTCTGAGTCTTCCTACTCTCTCCCCCACCCCATTGGTAGGGAGGCAGTGGCTGAGGGGCTGTGTGGTCCTTAGGTGCCAGCTGGGGGTAAGCTACAACAACTGGATGAACCTACTTAATGCCCATTGCATTATACCCTTTTCTTCCTCCCCTGTGGATACAGAAGCACCTAAACATATGTCAGGTAGTCTGAAAATGTTGCTGGCATTGAGAAGGGCTGTGTCCTTGACCCCTCACCTCTGGCAGAGCTGTAACTTAGGAATCCCTCAAATTCTGAATTGGAGTCACGAGAGCATTTGCTCCCATTTGTTTATATTTTATGGTAATGCAGCATAACAAAGGTATATCCTGGTATTTCTTTGCCTCCATACCCTTTTTTGCTAATTTCCACATAATAGTGCCTATATTCCACAGTTCTTCTGGTCAGATGAGAGTGATCTCTCATAATGACTAGTAGTTATTTTCTAGGGATTTCCAGAACCATATTTCCTAATATTTCCATAACCAAGATGGATGTTTCTAAGGGAATAACTCCATGTGTGCTCGCAGCTGTGTTCAAAACATAGTGCAGCCAAAGTCTGTTGTGAGTGCATATTACACACCCAAAATTCAGTTCCAGACAGTGTTGGGGCTGCATTTTAAGAGATCATTTTAGTTCCTAGGCCTCTTAATGCTAATAAAAATTCTTGCTGTTGCAGGATTAGTCAATGGCAAAACCCATCTGAAAGATGATTTTTTTCTCCCACTGAAGCTGTGGGTGGAGGTCTGGGTTTGCATCCTTACTCTCTTAACTATTCTTTATTCCTGGCCAAAGCAGAATTGGTTGGGATTGTGATCCTGAGCCTCTTTAAATAACCATTTAATAAGTGTTCTGTTTTTCTCATTATAGGAACAAATTTCAGATCTGAGATTTGGGTGTCTCCATAGCTCTTTCCTAGGCTCTACATTATTATATTAGCTTGTGGCTCTAGTCCTGAAAAAGAATGTAATTTCATCCTCACATTTCAAAAGGTTAATCTCTTCTCATTAACAATAAGGGGTCACATCACATAGCTGAAAAAAAAAAGTAACATACATCTGAATTTCCTACCCATATGAGCAGTGGAAAAATGAGCAGGAGTGGGAAGGAGTCATCACATCATATACTAACTCATCTAAATCTGGATGCTTAAATTAGGTTCCTCCACCAAGTGGAATCAAAACAAGTCATCTCTGTCACTGTTAGGAAAGCCAAGAGAGATTAGGCTCCTAATTTATTTATCAAAATATTTGATTGTATTTTATTATGTGTTAAATATCTTATAAAGGTGCTCTGATTATCTTGCCTTCTTCCCAGCCTCTCAGCCTCTTAAACTGCTAACTTACTGATCCTGCTGAACTTATAGAAATATACCAGAAGTGCTTCTCCTGAGCTCTAGAGCAACAGGAAACAACAAAGAAACTTGAAGAAAGCAAAGACAAAAAATGTTCAGAAAAAAATTCCAGAGATGAAGAGGAGGAGCTCCAAATGTGTGTCACAGCCACAACAGTAGCTGCTGCTCTCACCCCACATGGGCTGTGAGAATTTAATGAGCAAAATTGTCCACGCACTTAATAAATACTTGGACTGAAGGACTGAAGAAGGTCATGTTTTAAAGACCTAACTACAGACAATTGATCATGATGGGGCTAACAAGGTTTTTCTAGGAGGCAAAAGTGTAACTCCAGCAGAACCACAGAGGCAGGAGCTGTCATGGGAAGGGCCACCCAGCTCTTGGTCCTCACAAGAGGATGCCCAGCATCCCCTGTGGGGCAGTAAGGACTCCACTGCTGCAACAGCCTTCCTGCCATTGGCTTCAGCAGCCTAAATATCGCAGGAACCTTTAATCTGAGTCTAGCTAGATGAAAGCAGCTACACGTGTAACTAGCAATGCTGTAATGGCAGCTTTGATTACAGTGTAGGTATCTTCAAAAATAGATGATCTTGGGAATCAAGGTCAGGATGTGATTATGAGAATTACAAGCTTTCCTAAAAGTGCTGAGGAAAACAAAAACGCAAACTGAGAAACTTATTGATTCTTCCATTTTAACCCTGATGACCAGCTACATCAAACTGATCTGCCGGGAGCCATCACAGACAAATCCACAATAAAAGAAACACCGCGTGGATCAGCAGCAGACATCAGAAACCTTCCCAGAGGAGAGGTAAGGAATGTAGAGCTGCCCTTGTCGCTTCTCCTTTGGTAAATGACTACTCAAAAACCCTAATTAAGTTTCCATCTTTAAAATGTGATTTCCATTTGGTCCCTGAGGTTTAAAAATAGTGAAAAGATTTCAGCAATTGATGACACTCTCAGTTGTACTAAATTAGAGCGTAGAGGAATTAGGAGTTGCTACTGGTGGTGTCACGTAGTAATGGTATCTCCTTTTCTTCTTGCCCTTGCACCAGGTTGCTGTTCCCCACCACCATGCTCCCGGGCAGCAGCCACATACCAGAGAGGCAAATCACACTCCAGTGGTGCTTGGTGGTCAGAGTAAGTTTTTTATCACTTTTGACTTCATCTAGCTCTTGAATCCCTTCATTCAGCCTTGCCCATGGGCAAGCTCCTCCAGTCTTCTCTCACATATGCAGGCTTGGGAAAAGAGGTAACAATTTTGCCTTTATGGGTGTTTTTGACAACAGCTTAACTTTACTGACCACTGTGGAAATTCTCTAGATTTGCACTGCTGTGGACTAAACTGGGCTCGGGGGATCCGTGTGTGTGGGTTATAGACTCCTTAAGTGCATGTGGGCAGCATTGTCCTCTGACTCAGAAATATCTCTGCCTTGGGAAAAAATAATATACTCCCAAAAAATTATTGTTGTTCTCCATTCACAGACTTGATCTCTTTAACATTGCCCTGCATTTGTCTACACAAAATTTATTGGATAAATGGCAAAAAAGGCTATTAGTTGTTTCCACTGAAATATGTGAGCGATAAACACATCTGTTATGTGAACAGATATGAGAATTCTTTATAAATCCATTTCTCACACTGTTATACTCCTGTACAGTAATTGGGCATGTTTTTGATTGAGCAGTCCCTGATTCAAAAGCATCTCACCTGCCCTTAATATGAAGGCAATAAAAATGTAGCTATGTGCTCTGTTTCTGGCGCAGCTTCAGCTCTTCCACATTACTTAAATCATGACCATATATTCCAGTTAGCTTAGGCTTCAGGCTTTAAAAGCTCAATGTGAGTAATGAAGGGAAAGCAATCTGATTAGCTGGTGGAGCTGACTAAAAGGCACCTTCATTACAAAGGAGCTTAAAAAAGGAGTAAAACTACATGAAATGGATTAAAGGTATAATAATAATGATAATATCAAACAGCATAACAAAGAAAAATATCTGCATTCAACTGATATTAATATTTAATAGATGGCACAGGCATGTCCATGGCTTTGTATTCTTCTGTTTTAATGATCTTTACCACAGCTTGAGGTCCTTTGTCTTGTCCCCTTCTACTGACATCAGCTGGAGGAGACAAAGATTAAAACAAGGGTAATTCCCCCATGGTCATTTCTTGGCACTATTTCTGCTTTGCTCAGCCATGAACGGAAGTTTAAAGGATGAAGTACTGTCACTCAGGCTGATTCTCCCCTCCACCCCATCTCACCAGGGTTAACCACTCAGCCAGTCACCACGGAAACACGTGGTTCCTTTGCCACCCCACAGCCTCATATTGGGAACGGCACCATAATCTCATTAGGAGGTTGAATTTGCCATTGAAGCTTGAATTCCCATAACAGGAGGGGAGTGGACTAATGCAATTAAGCAAATTAGCGTTTTGAGCCACTGCATGATATCTGTCCAATACCATGAGCAAAGACTAGGTAGTTTTCTTCCACTCCTAAAAAAAAAAATCAACAAAACCAATACTCCAGCCCTCTCCCCACACAATATTCAGGGAAATACTGTAGTCTCCTCTCAGCTGTAAAGGTCTTTACAAATGAGAAGAAAATTTTTCACTTGACCTAAAACCGGAATTGTTTGCCTTTCTTTTTCCCAGTGATCGGATCCCAGTGGTTCTGATTATTTTTATCAGTGTTTATGCTTCTAAAGGTAAAGTAAGTAAAACCAGAATATTTTGTTTTGCTCTTTTCTTATGGTATGTGACAGTGGTTACCAGATCAGAACAAAACTCCTGTTGATTTCAAATCTATTTTGATGTGAAATGTTTCTTAAGTGCTATGAATAACTCTTTTAAAATACACTAGATTTTCAAGAGATAATTCTGGCATATTCAGTAATTCTCTAGAAATGCAGATTATTAAATGCCTAAAGCAGCGATTTTCTGCCTTTTGTTGTGGGGTTTTGAGGCTAATCCAGTTCCCTCCTCCCTCCCTCACCCTGCCAAGTAAACAAAGCCGCAAAAGCGGACTGTAGCAAGAATCAGGAACCATAAATCTTTGAATAATATCCTGGCACATGAGTTTCAAAAGCAACATATTTCTCTGGGAGCCCAGGGGAGAGTGCGAGGGAGACAGGGAAGCAGTGGTACCCTCCTGAGGGTCTCCATCACAACATTTCTTCCTGGGGAGGGAGAAGTTGGAATGGCCTGGGTAGGATCTAGGAGCCTCTTACGCATATCAATTACCGCGGAGGTTATGCCTCTGGCTGCTCGCCGTCTTCATCTTTGAATGAGAAAGGCAGGAATAACAAGTGCATTTTAGTAGATGTTATTGTGCTACCACTCATCTCCTCACAAACAAATCCCAGTCTGCCACCAGGCACTGCAGTCAGAAGGAGTGGAAGCATGGGTTATTACTAAATAAGGGCATTGACTATACACTCAACTTATATAATACATGGTTCCTACCCTAAGCTGCTTAAAAAATAAATGTATATTATGTAGGCAGTATACATAGTCCCAAAGGATAGTGTAATCTTAGCATTTTTTTCCTGAAAATGCGAGGGACTCCAAGACTGAGTCAGTGCTGAGAATATCTGTCACAAGCTTGAAAATAGAACATAGTGTAGATAATGCTGCGGTTACTTGAAAAGCGTCACGAAGCTGAGTATTTCAGTGGCCACAAACTCCCAAAATGTCAGAGCTGAGCTGGTACTGAAGAGACACTGATATGTGCTGAAACAGAAAATACAGGACTGAGTCTCACAAACAAAATGAGCTCTGTGCTGTGATGGCAATAGCCATACAGTTTGGATTAAAGTGTTTTGATATTTATGGTATCAGATCAGATATGGACAAATTAAAAAAAAAATTCATGTTTTTAAATATTGTTTTTCCTCCTGGTACCATTACAAAACAGAATCAGGGATTGAATTACTTTCCTATGTGAGTTCTTATGTAACACTGTAAAGTAGTCCTGTTTTGCCTATTTGGTTTTTCCCTTTTATCATGTTTGGATTTAAATGTAGCCCTAATCCTGCATATCCTGCTTTGGAAAGCTTAGATCTGTAATGTATTGTATGGTATTCTTTAAAAGGCTTTGCTCTTTACTGTGTGGTAGCCTTGAGTTAACAATATAGATTTCAATTCATAACCTTATATTTGATAGTTTTGCTTGGGTTGTATTCTTCATTTAATACAACATAAAATTTCAAATATGCATATTAATTGGTACATATTCTTGAAAGTTCTTCAGGGGTAAACACCATAAATGTGTCATTTTGGGGAGGGAAAAAAAAGATAAATTGAAGCCATATTTTGTATCCATCATGAAAGGCTGTGACTGCTGTTCCTGCAGTGGATGGGTGTTACTTGCTCTTGAGGAGGTGATGCAGGAAAGCACTGCCGAGTACCCATGGCTAGGTTTTCCTGGTCACCTTTCATCCCATAGTGAGGTAATGAGTTCACTGAGCAGCTGTCATATTTTTCCCTCTCCTTCCCTGTTCTCTTTTTGATGGTGTATTTACTGGCACTGTGATTTTCCATCACACAAAGGTTTCAACAGGTAGTTTACACAGCTCACCTCTACTACAGATGAGACATTAAAAAAACCACCAAAATGCAGCTCTGCAGCTGCATCTCTGCATTGACCTACTGCCAGACTTAAACATAATGGTTTCAAACTCTGTAAGCCTCTGGCATCTTTCTTACCCTGATTATATTTTATGCTTGGAAAAAAGCGTGAAGCATGGGTAGCCCCATGAAGATGGGAGGATAAGACCTTAAAAATTATGCTGCAGGCAACAAGGATTCGGTGAGAAGAGTAATGTGGCCCAAAGGACAAAGGGGATTTTAATACTCTGAATGAGCAGGAGTAAGAAGAGAAGAGAAAGCAGGAGATGGAGAGAAACAAAAGCAGGGACATGCTTCAGGGAAAGTGTAGTAAAGGAAGAGAATCTAAATGCCAAAAGTGAACCTCCCTTTTATCCTCTTTTTGTGTTTCATACAGTCACATCAGCACAATAGGTATTCATCTAGACCACAGGATCCATTCATAACTTTTCCATCTCTTCGGGAGTCTGTTAAAATAGTGCATGGCTTTGCCTCCTGAGATAGTGAACTCTTGTCTCGAATGGAAAAAAGATGGTGTACTGACCCCAAAATTAAAGCAGCTAAAGGGAGCTTTAAAGTTACAAAATGTGATAAACTTAAAAATAATTGGCAACAATTGCCAATTTAATAGGTATAACAAATCCTTCTTGGCCTTCAGTGAAGATCTGGGGTTTTATAAAAACAGATAAACATCTCTGGAATGTGGAGAAATCAGATTTTTAGTGCAAAAGTCTGAAAGAAATGAGAAGGCAACCTGTTGTGAGGCACTGCCACATCCAAAAGAATTGCTGTTGACAGACAGCAAAAAGGATGAGTCAGGTGTGTACTCTTCATTCAGGTGATGGCTGTCATACCATAATGTTTTACATTATTGTTCACTGTTTATTGCTAAAGGGAATTGTCCCAGCTTTAATATCAGCACTTTGCCTGAATAAATCCCACATGCCTGTTTTTTGGGAAAAGTAATATCGATTCATGTAGAGCAGGTGACTAAGAGCAAAGCAGAATATCAGGGAAAGAAGATAAAAATAATGAATCCTTAGTGTTCCTTTGCAGGAAGGGCTCTAGTTATGATGCAAATGGTACAAAATTAATGTATTCATGAATTAAAAATGAGAGGTGGCACAAATATAAACTTGTTGTTGAAAAGGAATTGCACTGCCGTGTTCCTCATGAATTGCCACGTTATGCTGAGACTCCTCAGAGCAAAGCTGCTCCCCCTCGGAGGGGTGAAAGGCTTCTGCACAACTGAACACAGAAAACAGAATTACATCCTCGTGCAAGAAAGGTCTGTGGTGTGTAGGGTGGGTTTGTTAGAGGGAGGCACAGCCAGCAGGTGTTGTACACAGCGACAGTGTCTCATGGAGCCTCCACTAGTCCCTTCTCCTCCCTACCCTCCATATTCTTCGTCCACCTGGAAAGGGTGTGTGACAAGTGGAAGAGAGGGAGGTTGTCATAAGTCATTGTCAGGCTGCACTGGGATAGTTTTCCAAATATACTGTAACAGAAAGTATGTCCTAGACCTAGGGGTATTTTATTAATTGTTGGAAGGTGATTTTATCCATAACCTTGCTTTTCTTTTTCTCCTCATCCATATTTTGTCTCCTTCCCCCCCCAGATTTTCCAGTTTGCTGTGTGATGATGATAAATTTGCAGAATTCTGGGTGTGCAATGTAATTTACAATCTGATGCTTGTTATCTGTAAGATGTGCCAAAACAGGCTCAGCACAGATCTTCATAAAATGATGAAAGGTTAATCCAGTTCTCGTCTCTGAGTTGTTCTCAGCAGACACAGCTACAATGCCCACTGGCTGGGGCTTCAGATAACGTTGACCAGCACATTTCTTACTTTTAACCCACAGAGTAAATCCTTTTCAAAGCAAACTAAAGTTATGTTTTTAACTACTGAAATATTTCTTGATTGTCCTAATAAAGAGAAAACATTAAAGATGTTCCTGTGATAACCAACTGATCATTTTGGGTCTACAAACTCTCTGAGCTTGTCTACTGACCTTCTATCATTTTCCTCCAAAATGCAATTTTTGTCCCCCATTCTGTATTTATTCCTGTTGTTATCCTAAACTTCATTTTATATTTGTTAGCTTAGTTTTTCTTATTGCTGATAAGCTATGATGCAGAGTATGTGGTTTTGCTTAAAAATCCTGTAGAGTTCCCTCTCATACAAAACTGGTGAAGAAAAGCTCATCCCTCATCTGTGTTCTACTGTCACATTTTCCACTTTAATGTACATTTCTTTTTCATGTCACTCAATTCAGTGAATTCTAAACCTTTGGAAACCTCTTTTCATCATATTCACATAAATGTCTTCAGCATTTCTCAAACACATACAAAAGCTATATATGCTGAATGCATTTTAGAAAGAATTATTTGCTCATCTCTAGTTCCCAGTCTTGCATGGGTCTAAATTTAGTTGACCATAAAATTTTCTATTGTGTAATTTCATTAAGGTTGTCCTAGAGTCTGTCACAGTCTTCTTGAGACACCAGAATGGTATTTTGCTATGAGCAAATTTGGTGAATGAAGATGTTCTCTTTCTTTTCTAAACTGCTAATAAATAGGTTGAAAATGCCAATTGTATTGTGATATTCTTTGTCAAGTTCAATGGTTAATAGCTTTCCATTTTTTCCAGTTATCCCTACATACTTTCCACATTGCAGCAAATTGTTAGCTCATTACAAGATGAACTGTCAAGAACATCCAAAGTCAGATTTTATCAAAACTCTTCAGAAAATGTTTAACTAAATGGTTTATTGTGCACTTCATAAGCTCTTGGTGTTTAGAAGACTCTTAGATTTACTATGGAATGGCTTCATTTTATTATTTTTAATTAATGTCTATGTTGCATCCAATGCTGAATCATCTTCCGCACTCACACAGAGCGGCAGCTGGTTTGTGATTTCACTTCTGTGCTGACATCCCCTTTTGGAAGGCATATCTTCCTACTCTTTTTTTTGCCTCTGGGTTTAATCTAGTCTTACCCAAGCAGTCACAAGCTGTGCCGCCATAGTCAGTGGATTTAGCTTTCTCCAGGGAAACGAGCAGCAGAGGCAGCATGTGCAGGGCTCCAGCCCACACTCCAAACCACGCAGCTCCCAGCCCCTCCCTCCCTGAGATAGAGGGCCAAGCCCACAGCAGCGCAGATGGGAGAAAGGGTGGAAAACCAAACCCAGGTCCTGTCTCCTCTCAGCACAGGGCTGAAGGGCTGGGGTCAGATGTGAGCAGCACTCCTGGGACACCCACTGCTGTGGCATCCCTCCAACAAGTGCCTGTTCTGAAAAAGGGTCAGAATAAAATTAATTTAGGAAGTTGCAGCATCAGTGTAAGGACAGCAGTGTGAACTTGTAATCGCTCCCAGATCAAGACACATATCCAATATACTGAGGTTTTGGGTTATCTTTTCTTTAATGTAAAAAGATCTTCATATGACTATTGGACTAATTATGGTGCAGGTAAGGCATTTAAATACATTTAACATCACAAGGCTGGTCAGTGCTAGCACCATGCTGTCACCTCACAATTTTAAATAAAGATTAGCAGAGCTGTAATTCCATTGCCAGGTAACAAGCTGGCAAAGAAATGTTCCTTCCCTCAGAAACTGGAGTACAGATTCTAAGCTTTTTTACAAGATAACTATAACATTTCCTTCTTCCTTGTTTTTCCTGCCCTGTCAAGAAACTTCAACTCCATTCAGGGCTCGACTCTACAACCTGAATTGCAGTAAATCAATTAGTTATCAGATTGTATCTTATTCTTTATAAAACACCAGCATTTCTAATACTAAATGATATAAAGAACTGCTTCCATCTAGCTTCAGAAAAGAAAACCCCTAAAGTGTTTTAAAGTTACAACATGTTAAAGTTTTGAACCTCTTTTGAAATACTAATAATTTGGTGCTAAGGACACCTCTTGGATGTGCTACAAGTGTCTGCTGATCTAAAAATATTTTTCTGTGGATGTTAACTCCCAGGTTTAGTGAACATCTTTATTGTTGAACCTCCTGTTACAGGTGAAGGGAAACACCATTCTCCATTCTGCTACTGATAAGAAACAAACTGTAATACCCTACAAGACAAGAAAGTAAGCAAAGCTGCTTCTTTGACTTCTGAATAGGACGTGCTACTGTATTTATTTAAATTCAAAAATTATAGTCAATGACTTACATAGTAAAAGAACATAGAACCCCAAACATACCCCTAATACCACTCTTGGTGAGTTATACTGTGCTGAGATTGTAGGCATTTTGTTCTTCCATGTTTCCCACAACTGATGGTCCATCTTCCAAACATTCCTCCAGTGAATGGAAATCAGTCTTACTTGCTAATACTTCTCTTTATGTCAGAATAATGCATTCCTGCTCATTGGCTCTGCTTCTTCTGAGCCTTTAATTTTGGTCCTTAAACACTGCTTGCATGTTCCTTAAAAATCCCTGATTCCTCAACTCATTGCAGAGCCTTCTCAGCTGAGTCTAAACTGCAGGAGCCAACTGTGTGCTTGCCTCAAAGGTGCTGCATAGCTGAGAGCTTGCTTGTGTGTCACATGGGAAAGCAATGACATGCCCCAAATTTGGATGGGAGCATTGGAGAGGAAATTCCATGTGGAAACATGGGAATTGTGAAGCAGACTTTGGCAATCGGATTTTCTGAACCCTAACAGAGCAGCAGATGCACTGAGGACAAAGGAACTCCTAAACCATCACAGGCAGAGTATTTGTAAGAAGCAATTGTTTAGGATTTTCAGAGGCAGAAAAAAAAACTAAGGAGCAGCTGTCTCAAAAAACAGTCTTAAATCAAAATGGCTACAGCTTTGAAGGGAACTGGCAGTAAAGCCAGAGGTCCTAAATGGTTGGGATAAAATGGAGGTAGATTTATAGAAATTACTGAAAAGGGGTAAAACAAAAAATACAGTATGTCTGCCCATGCATCTTAAGAGGAATTTAAGTACGAATGAATAAAAATTTGGGGGCTATTTTCTTCTGGGAACAGCCTCCTTAGTCACGGTCAGAAAAAAAATTGTTGAAGAGGTGCTAAGGGTAGGAAATAATACAGTGGGAATGAAGCACTGTGGAAAACTACTGACTCTAATTGCTAAATTTGGCACAGATATATCTAGGAAGTTGATCCTACTTAATGTTTGCTAAATTAGGGTATTGGTTACTTATCAGAGGTATGTGTGTGTGAAGAATTATATTTTCTGTAGCTTTCTTCAGTCAACTGTAGCATTAGAAATGGATAATTTGTAATATTCTAAGACTGATGTTTTGCTCAGTGTAAGGTGACACTTTCCTTGCAGGATATCCAAACTAATCATACTGCCAACTTACAGGCATCTTATTAGTCTGGCTCCTCAGCTTTTAAAATGTCTCATAATTCTGGGAAATATTTCTGGTGTTGAGAGTCTATCAAACTGTATCTTACAAACAGTGTGTCCAGTAATGCATATCAATTTCAATAACCAGAAACTGAAAAGCATCCATCTTCAGAAAGTAACAAGTATATGACCCATCTTTCTTTTTCCTCATTGGACACCTGGTAAATTAATGCTACCTTTCTGTGCCAGCTGCACCCTGTCTATGGAGGAAGACCCAAAATGAGCTGTTCCTCTTCTGGTGCCTATGATTAGAGACAGCCTTTGATTCTCAATGGTTCTTGACTTATTTGGTCTCTCCCTGTTGCATCTCATCAAACATGAGTGATCCTTTGGAAGTTATGGAGCTGGAAAATGAGTGGCACATTGTGGTGTGCAACAGACAATAGCAGATCCCAAGTACTTGTGCCCACAATGGGAAGCAGATGATAAATTTTCAAGTGTGCATGTGGATGTTTATTGACATCATAGGTGATTTGTAAGGAGAAAAAGTACAAATTTATTAATACTGGAAACCACACGTTCTTTGTTTAGTTCTAAAAGGGGCAATAATTCTAACAGCGGGGTATGTACTCCTTGGTACAATAGCATGATACATACTTTTGGAGGTTATTTTCCCACTGGAAATGACAGTTGGCTGTACTCTGCAGAGATGGAACCATGGGTAACAGACCGAGTCAGTCCTCAGCATGAACTTTTGTGACTCTCAAGCAGGCACCAGACTGGAAAAACTCTGCCTTTGTGGTGCTGAACATAAAGGACTTTACATTCGGGGTCTTTGACATTTCCTTGGATATTAAAAGAGGAACAGTGCACACTTGGGAACACCCACCTGTAAGAGAGTTGTAGATTTCAGCCTGGGTAGCAGTGACTAACCCAGAGCTGGAGGAACTGGGAGAGGAGGTAGCTGCATGTTTGGGAAGAGTAAGAATGGCTTCACCGATGGGAACCACCTGCTGCTTGCAGAGGGAGGCACAAGCTCCTCCCCAGCAAGGGTGCAAGAGCCATGTTTGTTTCCCAACCTTATCCTGATCCCAGGAGGTTTCTCACATGCACACATAAAGGCTCAGCACCAGAAGGAATTACTGATAGCAGCCAGCAAGCCCCATCAGCCCCTTGGTGTTTAAGGGTTTGGTCTTTAATCCCTGCAGTCTGAGGAAGCTTGAAAGTCAGACTTCTCACTTGCTGCCCTGACACATGGCCACCTCTGCAAGAGGTGAGGTGCTGCTGTTCTTTCATCCAAGCTGATTGCCTCTGTGTTTTGTGTGGACCCCAAAAATCCCTTTCGAAAGCATTGGTGATAACGGCACAATGCCCAGGGGCTCCATTGCTAGCTCTGAAGGAGCAGGAATTGACAGGGAAAAAGCTCTGGTCATCCATGGAGTTTTATGGCCAAAATTAAGTTTACCAATGGAGTTAGAATACTGTTGGGTTGGCTGAATGGATGTTTTGGATGAATGTGCCTAACATTTCCTCATGCTCTTCTTCTACTGCTAAAGTCCCTTACAGGAGCTAGTCATGAAATTATTTCCATTCCCTGACTGAGTTACGGCAATTAGCAATATCATTACTGTAGGACAGAAGCTGCATGAATAACTGAGACCTCTAATAGTCAAGTTTTGTACAAATACAGAGCAAGAAGTGACAATCTAGATTTAACTCCTGGGACCAGGAATAAAGCTTTAAAAAAAGGTCTTTGGGGCTTTGAATCAATCCCTCAGGTAGACAGCACAGTTGAGGGAGAGCTTGCAAAAAAAAAAAAGTATTTGTGAATTTGTGAACTTGAAAATGTCACACATTTTTCTGTTGAAGCTATGTCTCATTGCTGTTGTTAACATGTCACTGTAACACCTGCTGGCCCTGATTAGGATTCCTCTGGGATGGTATAATCACAGAGCACAATGTGGCCACAAAGAAATTACAGCTCATGATCTGCAACATACAAAGGGGGAATAATAATAGACTCAACCAGATTTATGCTGGGTTATCCATACATATGGCCTGTATGGATGCATTTGTGTCTTCATTTACTATTTTGATTTAGCTCTGTAAACATCGGTGCTCCCTCATAACTCTGAGCTTGGCCATTAGAAGTTGGCTGCTCTTGTGGTGTCATTGAAGATCTCAAATAGGGATTTGAAATAGGAGAAAATAACAGCTTAGACTTAGGCTACTGTAAGCTGGGCTGGCTAAGGGGCAAATTTACATTTAGATTGAGCCTCTTCACATCTTGTCTAAGTAATTGTAAACCCTCTCGTGCCTCAGCCCAAGAAAAGAATTTCAGCAGTCCTGCACTGCTAAAAACTGTCTTATGCTTTGTAAGATGTGTGATGGCTAATCTAAGTAGTCAGGCTTAGCATCTACTTTTCATAATTATTTGTGCAAATACAGCTCAGTTATCAAATGTCAGCATTAATCAGACAAAGGATATCAGCATTGCCAAAATAAACATGTTGTAAAAATGTTGTGTCTGATTATTTGTATTATTCAACCAACACCCAGATGTCCTATTATGTTAAGAGCTACACAAGCATATAAGAAACCATTCCACCAGGAGGGAGTGCATGACTAATTTACGATAAGAGAAAACAATTGGACATTACAAGCAAATAAAAAGAAAGAGAGAGAATTAGGGGCTCATGGTAGTCTGTGGCTGTGTTTTCCTATAAGACCCAATAATGAGTTTTAAGTAAAGGAAAAAAAAATGTTTTGATATAAATAAATAAGTAAAATGATACCAGTAATTCTTACCAGGCATTTGCTTAGCCCAGTGGAGATTTCTGTGGTATGTACTAAGCTTTCATATTAGGGCCTTATCCTCATTCACACAATGCCTGTTTACACCGTTCTCGTAGGGGTCTCCAATAGACATTGCACAACAGCAGAGGACAGAGGAACACAGCCAAAATCCTACAGCTGGCCTCATACCACACAAATCTGCCATCTGCACCCAGCCAGGCACATGCCCAGGGAGGGCTAAAGGGGCGGCATTTCTTTGTTATTAAATGCCTTATACTGCAGCACAGCATAAAGGGATCTTGATGTGACTGATCATTCGTCTCCCTCTAACATGTTCTGCTGCAGCACGTTTCCAGTGCCACAGCCCGACTTTGTTTGAGCATTAATGCAAATAAATCACTTTATTAAGGTGCCTGGTTGAACTGGTGCTGCCCGGGACAGCAAATGTTACTGCATGTTTCAATGAGAAGAAGGTGCACAGAACACAAAGATACACAGAGTTTACAGAGGTATCTACTCTCCAGTCTCCTTTCCGATCTGAGGTCATCCTGCCTTGTCATGGGCTTTTCATTATTCTCAGTCTCTATTTGTCAAGGGCACCTCCTCAGAAGTCAGGATGAGTTTTAGTCCTCTTTGCCTGCAGGAGCTTGTGGTCAGTGATGCACGGCAATACAAAAGACAATTTTAAACATAAAACATTTAGCAGTTGAAACAAGGTATTTAGTGGGGGAGAAAAAGATGAGTAAGATAGAAAAAAATATATATTTATTCATGTATTTGCAATGTAAAATTTACAAGGTAACCACAGGAAACTGGTCTCTGTCAGGCACTTAAGTGTCTCAGATTAATTCTCCCAGACAATTCCCAGCCTTTTGTGAATGCACTCCTTTTTTCACATCCCTAATTCTTTTCCCCTCCAGTGCAAAGAAGCCTGGCAGTGTCCCTCAGCTATTGTTTGTAGAAAAGTGGCTTATCTTGAGCCATACTTTTCCTTTCATTTTCCTTTTGAATTGAACCATTCTGTTCATGGGGCAAAGTCAAAACAGACTACTCATAAATTATCACAGAGCAGTTCCCCTTTCATCACAGGCATAAACACTTTGCAAATCTAGTAGGTGAAGCTGGAATTCCCATCTATTCTTGGAATTTATAGCCAAAACTAAGTGAGAGTGGTGACACAGTAGTGCAAAACAACCTTTCTGATATCTCCCATGTAGGGCAACATGTCTAATATTTAGTGTTTCCATAATAATTAATATTTCTCATTATGAAATACAGCACTTGCCATCTCTTTCACTCTGTTTCACATTCCCATAAAGGAGAATTCCTTGAACTGCTCAGCAGTGTACTGACAAAAAAAAATTAAAATAATAATTTAAAAAAACCCCAAAAAATAACTAGGAGCACAACAGCTCCGTAGGGAGCACTGATATGTGGTGGCCTGATAGAAATGCAATGTCGTTAAAATGTAACAGTAGTTTGTATTTTATAAGCCATTTTTCCAGATCAACTGAGCCACTTCATATTGCTTCTGTACATTGATTGTCTCACCCAAACAAGTAAATTACTCATGTTTTACAAGGAGGGAGAATAAGGAGACTTAGACCTGCGAGTGGGTTTGTTGTGTTTGACTCTCCTCAGAGTGTTTTCTATATTTTTTAAAGGACTTGGCCCCACGAAGTCCTGCCGGTAGCTGTAGTAGAGGTGCATACCGGCAGCAGCCAGTGCCATTTTTGCCACAATAGGTACTTGCCGTGTGACCTGGAAGGCACATTTGGATGCGGGAACACTGCCGTCTGGCAGCGAGGCCAACGGGTGGAAAATAAAGAACACTAACAGAAGAGGAATTTTCAAGAGATTAAAAAAATCACCCAACACAGCATGGCATCACCGCTGGGTGCCCCGGAGCAGAGCTTTCATCGCCTGCCCACTCGCGGAAGGACCATACCGCCCTGTCGAGGAGATCTGTCCGCCGGGGACGGGGAGGGACCTGGCCTCCTCCTCCCCCTCCGCTTCTGCTCCAAGCCCCGGCTTTCTCCCGGGGCTGGAGCCGCCCTCGCCCCCTGCCCCGCCGACATCCCGCCCATCACCGCTCTCCCGGCTGGTGCTGCCCACGCCGGCTGCCCGGGGCTCTGTCGTGGAGCTGCTTCCAGTTCCTGGAGACCTGTAAATACAGCTCTGATTTGAATGATATTTTTTTTCACCTTTGCAGCCTTTACAAAGGACTACCTGTTGCATACTCATGCGGCAGCGCTATTCCGCAGGATAAATCAGTGTACCCCTCGTTACACAGGACCCGGGGATGCCCGAGCGGTCCTGTCTCTTCCCCGGGCAACGCGGCCTGGCCCCGGCACCGGCCTGGCACTGCCAGAAACAGCTGCCCGGTCTCGCCTTGGCCACCCGCCCCGCGGTGCCCGCTGCCCTCAGGCTCCAGCAGACCTTGGGGCTTTTGCCTTTACGGGTAATGCCTTGAGCCCAGATGAGCGGAGCGGGGACCTGAGCGCCGCAGGGTGCTGCCCACCCTCCCATCCCCCCCAAAACCTCCGGGACTGTCCTCCCCCGAGCGCGCTGCAGTCCCTGACATTCAGACGCGGATGATCCGCGCCTCCCAAGGACTTCAGAAGTTAAGCACGCCTTTACTTTCGTCTGACAAGATAAGGCAGCCACCGCGGCTACTCCAAGGTCCGCTGTGTCCCAGCGGAAGAATCGAAAACATCCCGGCTGGTGCTGCTCTGCTCTTCTCATTAAGGCTGTGCCTCTTTCCCACGCCCGAGCCTCTCCTCCTCTCCTCCCTTTCATTTACTCTCCGGGTGCTTTGCAAATGTAAGGGCTGCAATTTCATATCCTCGTACACAAAAAGATGTGTCCGTGTCTTTTGTAGTTCAGCCAGAGCCAGGAACTTGCTGACATCCTCGGATACTCGGCTCTGCCTCTAGGTGAACCTGTATCTGCCTTGAGCAGGGAGATAATGCGGTGGCTGTTGTTTTGTTGCTGCCAGTCCCTGGAGAGAGCGTTTCCATGAAGTCTTAGCTCGGGGGAAAAAAAAATCCAAAACAACCAAAACGGGCAACGCTATATAGCTCATGACTGGGAAATCAGAATTGCTCCCTAAATGAGGCTTTCTGATAGGAAGAGGCTGGCAGAGGCGTCCCTATAATAAAGCGTGCGAGGAAAGTAGTTTGCCGGGCGGGAGGAGAGCTGCCTGGCTGGTTGACAGAGGGGGCGGATCCTGCGCACGGGCGGGCAGCGCCGAGTCAGAGCGGCCCCGGCAGCCGCGGGGCTATTTCAGGAGCCGGGCGGAGGCGGCGGCTGGAGCCGGGGCAGTGATGGGGTTAGCGGCGCCGGTGGGCTGAGCGGGGGGCTTGCAAGTGGAAGCGAAGGCAGCCGGGAAAACACGCCTTTGCCTCGGATTGGGGGGAAAAGGATCGATTTTTTGGGCTGCATCACAACTTGAGCAGCATCAGGCTGAGCCAGGCGGAGAGGGGAGCGGGAAAGGAAGAAGAAGAAGGAGGAGGAGGAGGAGGAGGAGGAGACGGCTGCCACCGGGG
>VXBC01001342.1:874546-890137 GCA_013399945.1 Ploceus nigricollis | reverse complement strand
CGCTCGGAGAACGAGTACCTCAAGGTGAGCATCGCCCCCGGAGCTCGGCCTCGGCGGGGAAGGGAAGGGCGGGAGGCAGCAGCGGTAGAAATGCGGCCCCCTCCTGCCCGGGAATGCGGGGACCGCGCTTGGAAGGGGGGGAAGAATATTCGCGCTGCCTGGAGTCACCTCCCATGGGACCCACGCCCCCGCTGGACCAAATACCAAATTTTACCCGCAGGAGAGAAATAGGGGCAGGGAGAACCAGCCAGGTGCCTCGGCCCCCTCCTCCCCCGCCCCCACGAAGCGGGACCGCGGCTTAAGGACAGTTAAGGGACTTAAGCGTATGATCGCGGCTCCCTGCAAAGCCCGATTTGTGGGCGCTGGATGAACGTCAGTCCGATGCAACATGTACCGTGGCAATGTTGCGTTTGGTTGACGTGGTGGTAGCTCAGCAAACCCCGACTCTTTCTAAAGCACCGCAAACATTCTACTGGTTAGCAGAACTTTGCTTTCCAGGAACTGATTTCCTCAGTATCACCCTTCAGGAAAAGCCAAAGGAACAGGTTCCCTCATTTAATGTGGAAAGGATGACAGCATTATGTGCTCTGCTTATTGTGTTACTTTATCTCTGGAAAATGAAGCCATTCGCTATGAAGTACTAAGAGAAAAACAAGAGCAGCAAGAAAAAAAAGTGTCATTGCATCCTTGTACAGGTAGAAAAGTATATCAGTATGAATCCATCCTCGGAGAAATAGGAAAGCTAAATTCAGGCGAGCTCTGAGCTGGGTTGACCTGTGGGAACCTTTAGTTGGACCCGTACTTACAATCTGATCTTTTGGCAGAGCAAAGAAGCTACATCCATAAAGATCTATAAATAAGATAAACTGAGATAATCCTGTAACCACAGCCACTGTTTGACTCTGCCTCTGGTGAAAACAATCTTTGTTCCCTGGTATTGGGAACACCCTGTTGTCAAGCAAAATAACCATGGAAATCCATGTAGATCTAGCATTCTTACTCGAATAAGAGCTGGAGTTTTGTGTATAACCTTGGGCAGGAAGAGTGATAAAGATACAGGCTAGGCTCGTTAAGGGGTTTTGGCTAAGGTACACGAAACAATATTCAGCATAGCAAAAGGGTAACAGCAGGGGTGCTGCAAGGTTCTTTGCCAGGTCTGGTGCTGCTTAGTGAACTGGAAAAAGGAACAAGCAATGATACAGCAAAATTTTCAGATGACATTAAATGTTTCTAGCGTAAGTAAAGTCCAGCAAAGATCAGACAGAACTTAATCATAAAGTTCTTACTTTATGATTAACTCCTGAGGAACATGTGAAAAATGAAGGCAGAGGATGGTAAATAAATCTTAATATTCAAAATCTTAAGTATTTGGAGGGAGTAAGTATGCACCTTTCTGTTTAAATGTGTTGTGTTAACTCAGGAGCATCATGAGAAAAAGAGAAAGGAAAATCTGCAAAAATTGTTAGATTACAATGGGAACTGAACAGAGACTAACTAAAAAAATCTGGCAATATTTTATAGAACTGTAGCTGTTACGCAGGTGTACCTGAGTGTACCTGAAATACTGTGGGCACTGCTGGTCATCTAGAAAAGGATAATACAAAACCAGACCAATAAAAATTATTGGCTCATAGCAAAGCTTTTATAGCACTCGTTGGATGGGAAACTCGAGTGTGGTAAGGAAGTGTAATAGTCTATAAAAGGATGAGCAGCAGAGAGAACCTTTATCACAAGCTTCTGTTTTATTTGACAGCCTAGAAGCAAGAGGAGATGTAATGAAATCAGAATTGATAATTGGAATCGCTTAAGGAGTAGCTAACTGGCACTGCCATTAGAAGTCATGAAGTCCAAGAGCATCTCTTTGCATTACAGGATTTCAACAAGTAGATGAATATTATATACTTAAACCCATTATAACCTGTGTGTCAAGCTCTCTTTCTTTATACTGAAAGTGATTTTTAACTACGGGAAACTGGCAAAAAAAAAAGAGTGTGTCTGAATTGTCTAGGACAGACCCTTGTTAATGTGTCCTTCCTGAAGAACCCTGTGATCATGGGACCTAGCTGACAATGGCAAGTCTTAGGTGAAGAACTTTATTCTGCTTCATTCCAAATTTTTTACCCTGTGCAACAATGCCTTCAGATCTTTCATCTTGATGTCTTCATCATCTACAGCAATTGTTTCCTCACACTTTTTTTGATTCAGATTGTGACTTTATCATGTTAAAAGTATTTTTGAGTCTGGTATGATAATACAGACTGTTTTCTTCAGTGGGCATGTCCTGGAGCCTGGAAAGCCATGAGCTAACACCATTGCCTCTTCTGAGGGAAATGAGTACGTTGTCTGCTTTGTTTGGCCACCTGGGTGTGTGAGGTCTTAGTTCTGCTTCTCTCTCAAAATGGTTTGAAACAGCCCAATGGTGCAAAAATTATCAGGAGAATTCCCAAATCTCATTTGCCTTTCCTAGGAAAACCTATAAAAAAGTCTGCAAATTAAAACCACATCACTGTCTGAGTTGTTTACTTGTGGGTTTGTTCCATGTGGTTTTTACAATGCAGTTCTCTTGGTTGGCATTGGAGTGAGCTGTGTTTCTCCAGAGGGGGCTAAGGGAAAACAGGGATGCTGTCAACTGTAAATAGACAAATGATTAGATAAATCCCAGAAGAAACTGTTAATTTTCTGAGCATGGCCACAAGCCAAATTTTGTGGTTTTCACTCCTCTTTATCCCTCCCTGCAGCTGGAGTGCAGCCCTAAGTGCACATAATAAAGTCTTTTTCAGGGAATTTTATCTTGCACGCAGGAAGATCTTTCATGTCTCTTTCATGTGTCTGTAACATGTTATAGAAGATACACACACACACACAGACTTAGTGCTAAAGATTATTAGAGATTAGAGTGTTCTCAGAAAGAAAAAAACAAAACAAACACAATCATTTGTTTTTGTTTCTACACACTAAGTACTAGAAAGTCTCCCAGAATGCAGAGCAAGCTGCTGCTTCTGCAAACATCTCAGACTTCTTATACCATGAGCCAGATTTTAACTTGGTATCGAGTTTCCACCTTATATGTTTCCAGGACTTTACTCTAGATAAGAATTTGGTTCTAGCCATAGCTAACTAGCTGCAAAGCTAAGCCTGTAGGTGAAGTGCATGAGGAGACGTGTTTACACTGAGAAGCTTCTCTTCTACTACTTCTGTGAAGTTTCATCATTGATTTCAGTTTCATGTATTCCTTGCATGACCTTATTTCAGCTACCTGTGGGGGAAGACTGTAATACTACAGCAGCATTTTAAAATGCATCACTTAGTTGTTGATGTCTAAAAAGAAAAATTTTGTCATGGTGCCTGACTCTGCAGGACCATGAGATCCTTGGTAACTGCTAGTAGTAGATAAAGTTTTAGTTATTGCTAGTCAGTCCTGTTTGTAGTAGCAAAACACTGCCCACACAAGTGGTTGATTTTCAAGTTTGCTTTAAAGTGTCCAGCACATGGAGAAGTGTCATTCACTATGCGAGTCCATGGGAAAATTGGAAAGAAGCCTTTTGTGCTGTAGAGCCCTCTGAAGGGTGAGGAATCTTAAGGAAGAGGGTCCAAATTTTAGTAATTAGACATGTTTTTTCTTTGTCTCAGCCCAACTTTAATTTAGACTGTGTTAATTAAATAAATGTGCTAGCAGAAACAGCAGCAGTGTTTTAGTCACAACACACGCCCCTTTTCTCTTTACACTGTTAATGGCCGTAATGTGAAAGCAGCCTCCTACATGAGGCATGACACTTCCTACCAGCCCTTAAAATAAAACTGGTGCTTGCCGTGCTTTTCTTTACCTGCCCTTCTCCTTGTGCCTGTGTTGGTGCAAGTTCAATATGCTGGAAATGCTGCTGCAGTGTGGATTAGCACAGAAAATATACTATCTTGGATTTATTAGATAACTGTCTGTTTTAAAAGTCTTGCTTTGTCTTTTTTTCTTTCTGTATTCATTTCTAACTGTGATATATTCTGGATATAAATTGACTAAGGGACCACTCCAGGCCCTGTATTCCACTCTGATGCATCTAAACTATGTTCATTTTTGTTTAAAATCACAATGTGTGTCACATGAGGTTACATTGTATTTCTTTACTCACTTGAAACTGTAGCTCTTTGAATTGCAGCCTTGCGCTGAACTCAGGGGGAGTAATTCCGCCTATTCCTTTATTAACCTGCAGGGATTTGTGGATGTCAAAGGGTTTTGCAGAGCAAAAATGATGCACAGTGATGGCATCACTTTTTTTCCGTTTAGTGAGGGTTACCAGGGTTAGCAAAATAAAGGTCATCGCACATCTCTGCTTGACATGCTGCTTTTCCCACCTGGAGAGCGGTGGCCCCGGGGAGAAAGGAAAGTGATAACCCTGCCCGGGGCACAAACCCCACGCGGCTGGGCTCAGCCGGAGGGACGGTCAGCTGCCGAGGAGGATGTCACTTTGGGGGAAGAATAGCGAGGCCATGTGCCTTGCTAGCTCCAGCTGAGTCCCTGGCAGCCCCCACCCTGCCTGGAGGGGATGAGCTGTGTGATGCACCGGCAATAGTTTGCCTCGGTGGTCGTCAAGAAATGGTATCAGTGTTGCCATTGGTGAGTGCTCCAACAGCTTCATCAGCCCCAGTCAAGGATATGTGTCGAAACAATACTGTACCTAATGCTTGAATGAGGCAGAAAAGCTGCCAGATGCTGCTCTCAGGTCCTTCCAGCTCTGAAGTCAACTGGTGTTGATGGTCCTATGACTTTTCAGTTCACATCTTGGTTTGTGCACAAGCTTCAGACCACGTTGGATTCATGCATGACTTGTAAAGTAGTCTGATTTGAGAGCTAAATAATAACATCAGGGGCCCAGGGACTTCGGGTTCATTAACATATTTTGCAAGAGGCAAAAATAATGGTTGTTGCTTTCCTCCCAATCAAAGCCTTTCAGAACATATTTATCCCTGCTGCAGTTCTGCTGTGAAGTGCTATGGGGGATGTGTATATTCCTTAGCAGCAGCAGCAGCAGTATCTCCTACATATAGACAGTTTGAGATATTTAAAACATGAAAACAGAGATTATGTAAAATCACAGTTCGTGAATCTTAGATTTATCAAGGATTTTCTAGAAGCTCCAGATTTGCCAGTGCAATAGCAGCTACCAACTGTAATTTCCACTCTTCCTCCCTTCCCCACTCTTCCTCCCTTCCCCACTCTCCCCTCATTTGGTTAAATGTATACTAAATAACATTCTATTTAGAAAATAGTACTGACAAAATCCATAAATATGGCTTTTGGGTAAATTAATAAACATATTTTTTATATAGACAATTGAATTTCCTCATTCATTTGCATTTTCTTAAATACTATACAATTTATTGATTTTGTGTGTTTTTGTCTTCCTAGTTTGCGGGTATTTTCAACTTAATATATCACTTCTGCATACTGATGTGTTTTAACTCACTGGAGCCTAAAGACTTTGCCAGTGTGTATAACTGTATTCACAGAGTAATGAATTCAGTATTCATGTATCTTTTATGCTGTTTTTTTGCATGTAATTTCTCCCTAATAGGAATTTCCAAGTTTTCTTTGACTTATGGTTGCGTTCTACTATTTAGTGGCTCAGACTCTGAGATAAGAGCTTTTTTATTTTAGGCAGTAATTCATCTCAGTGAAGGTAGATCAGCAGGCTGACCTAAATGCAAGTGGTGAAGATGACCCTTCCTTTGTATTTAGATGCAGTTTAGTGGTCTTGCTTTAGACTGCATTTAGTCTGACCCCTTGAACAAAACATCCCCATCATGCATTTGTTTTAAAGCTGTCCAGAGGACTCAAGTAATGGAGCACATTTCAGGCATGCTTGGAGTGCATCTTGATGCACCTACAGAGTGTAGGTCTCTGTTTTATTTTGGAAGGAATCTGTTTCATCCATGCTCTGTGGACAAGAATGAGTGTGCAGTTGGTGGAGATGATTGGAAAATTCATTTTCAAACCTTGTTACAGATCATAACCAGACTGGCTGGGTAGACAGAGCCCATAAGTTATGCAAGTATTCCTGGTCATTTCAGTGGGAATGACTCAGATGAGTATGGGTTACTCAGTGTAATAGTTGCATGGCCTGACCTTTTCTCTCTCTCTCTCTCTCTCTCTCTCTCTCTTTTATTTTTCTTTTTTTAAAGAATCATAAACAAGGCATATTCCTATAATTTGTTCTTAATTATACTTCATTATAATTAAATCAATAATAAACAAGCATGACATCAGTAAGGGTATTAATGAGATAATGGCTTCTCTTCTGAGAGGCAAGTGTTTAATTTGCACAGTGCAGACAGAAAATGACCTATCAGTATGTATTTGGGCTACACAGTGGTGGAAGTTGCACACAAAGCTTTCCCCTTCTCAGCCAGTTCACACTGGCTTGGCACACTGACAGGCAAACGGGGAATCCTAATTCTGTTGCTTTTGCACTGCAGTCTCGGGGACTCCTGCAAATAGAGCAGCTGGTTGCGTGTGGCTCTGTGTCCATACAGCCACCCTGTGACTCTCAGATGGGTAGTTCCTATTAGACCCAAAAGAGTTGGCCTTTAGGAACTCATTTGGGCCAAGCAAAACTTAAGTTGAAGGACTCAGGAGCTGGTGCAACTTAAATTTCAACTGCAAATTTGGAAAGAGCTGCCAGTTAGAAAACACACTTCCATTCATTTTTTTCTGATGACCAGAGTGACATAGGGAAAGAAAAACATTTTAGCTTTTCCTAAACAATATTCCTTCTTGCAGGACTCTCTGTCTCGTGCTGTTCTTACTGAAAGTAATAGCATAATTACCATTGAATTAAAAGGGATCAAGAGGAGGCTTTCATTCCCTTCAGGAATGCAGAGCAAAGTGAAGCTTCTGATGCCAGCACTTAACCTCCCAATTTCAATTGCCACTTTGGAGTGCTGGAGCAGGTCCTCCCTGTTTAAGGAAGGGAGCAGCTCTCCATTTGTAGATGAACAGAGAGGGATGGCTGCTTTCTTGCCTGTTTGTTTTAATTACTTTTAAGTGCCTATTCTGATCTCTTTCTTCAGTTTTACAATATTAAAGTCTACAATATGAAGCTCAATACTTCCTGAGAGAAAAAGCTTTAATTCTTACTCACAGTAATAAGAGTTGTAAGAACAATAGATTTTAATAAAGTTGAGGGTTTGGCTTATCTGTTATTTCCATCTGCCTTGCAGCCAGAGCATCCCTTTTTTGCAAACCACCATGCTGAGAATTTTGGCTTTGCTGCATTTACCTTTGATTTCACAAAATGATTGACATGTTTTCCTTCAAAGTAGTAGTTTGCCAGTTTAGTAAGTAGAACCATCATAGTTTCAGTTGTATTTTCCCCTTCCATGGGTTTTTAACTTAGCTTCCTTCATTTTCTATGCATGGATCACTTTAGAAGAGGAGTTAAAGCTGTTCTGATTTTCCAGGTGCAATTGTACCACTTCTGACTTAGGGTCTGTTACCATACTGTTTCAGTGTCCATAGCAGAAACACAAGTACTTGCCAAGGAGAATAAACTGTTAAGAAATGAAAGCATCTACACCCTTGTCACTGGCCTTGTGGCCTGTATTGAAAGCAAGATTGTGTCTTTATTGTAACTAAAGTTAAGCTTTTATGGTTTTGTTAAAGGTTATCCCAGTATCTATAATTGTGTGCTGACTGACATACAAAATCTGAGCCAGATTTTCCAGAGGTGACATGTTCCTCTCTATATATTTATTCTATAAAAATAGGACTTCATGTTGCTATTCAAAAAGATTTAATCTGTCTGATTTAATCTAGTTCTTTTTCTTCTCTGGGCTGGACACAATACATAGGTTCAAGCCCCAAGCACTGCAGCAATACAGCAGAATATGGGCTGATGCTGCATGCAGCCTGTACAGAGAGGTTTCTGCTCCTTATACAGTCAAAACTCTTGGTGGCCTCATGTTGCCTTGTTTTAAAGCTCATCCAAAGGGTGCTGTATCTCTAAATACAAGAAGTCAGGACATTTTCTATGTGAAAATTTTGAGAGTAGAAAAGAAATTAACTGCGGAAAAGAAACTGAGAGGAGAACTGTGTGAGATTTTAAAGTACAGCCTCCTTCATTGTGTTCTAAATTTTAATTTATCTGCAAAATGACACTAGAGAAAAACAAACTTTGTATTTACAACCAAAACCAGAGGCAACCATANCAGAAATACAACCAAACAACTAAACAAGCAAAATAAAACCCCACAACACTGACTTACACAGTCATATTTGTGCTGATAAGAGAGATTGAGAAAACCTCGGTTTACCAAGAGGTTAAAGACAGTTCTATCTCCTGAAACATAGCTCATGCCAATGCTTGCAACTCTTTGCGGAACTTCTTTGGTATGAGGAAAGATATTGGATTGAAGTCTCCAACAGAGACAGAGTGGCTTTTACAGCTGGGAGAACTTCCATGCCCACAGATGGGATTTGGAAATATTCCGTTTCAATGGGATGAGTGTTTCAGGGATTGGGTTGTTTAAAATTATGTGAGGTTCACTTTCCAAATTTGGTTGCAATAAATGCTTTGAAATCAAATATTGTTTATTATTTGTCTTTAGAAACCAACCAAATTTACTACCAACAAAACCCGATAAAGATAAGTAGGAAGATTAAGAGATGAGCAATGACATTATAATTGCAGGCTACTTTATACATGAAAGCCATTACTTAGTTCTTAAATGTAAACAGCAGATTATAAACCAGATCCCATTAATTTGTTGATGGCAGTTGTTTTTCTTTATTGTGGATTTGTTTTCCAAAATTTTAATTTACAACCAAATTACTAATCCAACATTAGCATTCTGGAGATGACATTAAAAAGTTAATTGAACTTAAATCTAGTTGGAGTAAATTCAACATCTGAGTCTGCAGACAGCCCTTAAGAAATAACTCTGGTCCTGTTCACTCCACAGGGCTGTGTTAGCTCTGACTGGTAAAGACTCTACTTTTGGTATGAGTATCTTAGCCAAAATATCTCATTAATAAGCTGATAATGCACAAGTGTACTCCTTTTCTTACGTTCAAAAGCTACTGCTACTCTCTAATCAGTTTCTAAAACCTTGACATTTTCTTCTGCCTCTCTTATCTTCACTGGGTAAATTTTTACTTTACCTCTTGAAAGTGTCTATAAATGTGAAGCATAGTGATAAGTGTGTACATGGAAAAGAAAAGCAGGTCTCGTTCCCAGTCCAATCAAGCATGCATTGCTATGTTTTTCTTTTTAAAAATATACATCATTTATCAAAACTTCACCAGTGTGTCGGCTGTAAACTGGCCAGAGTATTTGGCTGTGTCCTGAGGAGGAGTAGATAGAGCCTGGATCCTAAATTGTTTTGAGATAATCCTGCTGGGTTTGGTCTGCAGAGCTCATTTGCTTCCTTGAGGTCAGCTGTTTCTGCTTAATTAATGTATTTAGAACTTCTGAGGATGTTATTGCTGCAAGAGTAACCTCAATGACTGTGCTTACACTACTTTTCAGACAGTGTATGGTGTGAGCACGATCCAGCTCACTGGGGAGTAACCCTTGAGTTTACCCATCCACACAAATACCCTGACCCTGCACCTGTCCCAGAGAGACTGTGGGACAGGATGCTCCTGCAGCAGAAATCTGAATATATTGAGAATGTGCAGTGACATAGTGGGCTTGTGAGAAAACTTCTCTGTCCTTTCAGAGCATCTGGGGAGAATGGTGTAGGGTCCTGAGTGGGCTGTACTGGTGGAACAAAGGCTCACTGGTGAGCCCAGAGCTGTAATTTTGGAAATAACAGGCCTTGTGCATGCCCAAAATTTACACTGGCTCAACTAATTGAAATTAAACCATAGCCGTATAAATACTGGAGTATTTATACATGGATGGGATTTTGGTAAGAGTAACGCTGTAATTCTAACATAACGTGTTCTAACATAACATGACCGAGCTAAAGAACCCATCTACCCATCTTCCTTTGGTCAGGACTGTGCTCAGGAACAAGATCTGCCCTGCATTTGTTATCAAAGCTCCAATGAAGCAAGATTAATATGTCAGTCTGGTTGTGCCATGGGAAGGGGGAATGGTTGAGAGGACTGCCAGGAGAGTATGGGCAGATATGTTCTTGCAGGCACTGGACAGGGATGGTTCAGCCAGGGGCAGGGGGGGCTTTGTCAAGGGTACTGATGTCACAGCAGTGCCCTCTCCACCTGAGACAAGTGTGAAATATTCTCTGGCCACCTTTGGAATTTCAAGTGTGAAATAATCTCCAGTCATTCTTGGTATTTCAAGAGTGATTTACAGATCTGAAGTGGGGTCACAGTGTAGCTAGCCTCAGTACAAGTTCTCCTGGAATCTTATTTAAGCAAAGTTTTCCACAGAAAATTTGGTCTTTATAATATCAAATGCAATTTTAAAGAAAGCAATTTAGAAATTAATAGTTAATTTCAAATATTCTCCTCCTGCCTATTTTTCTTGATTTTTTTCCTCTCAACTTTGTTCAGTTTGTAGAATCATATTTTTTTTCTCTCATGTAGTAGTTGAATACTTTGTACCCCTCTGCCTGGAAGACCTTTATAACAGTTCTAGCTTTGGAGCTTCAGTCACGCAGGTGTTAAACAAATGGCATTGATAGAGCTTATCCTATTCAGCCGTAAATCTTTAATCTGACTTTAGAGAGCAAGTGCTACACATGGAACTGGGACAGTTCATGATGCCCAGGAAAAAACGAGCAGGTTATTCCCATGGGCACAGGTTTTGTTTTGTTCCTGTGGTATTGTTATTGAGATGTGTGTGCACACAACAAAACCCCACTTTCTCCTGCACACAATCCACATGTCATTAAGCCAGTGCACGGTGTTAGGCTCAGATGGGACAGCGTTTCCATATGGAGCATTTCAGTATTCCATGTAAGGCACTTTTTTTAGGAGGTGCTGGTTGTTAAAAAGGCACACCACACAGAGATGTTGAGGTACTTCGTTAAGTAGGTTTACTGTTGTCTAAGTAAAGCAAGGAGTCCGTTCAAATGGTGGTAAAGTATTGTGCAGTTTTAATTTTAACTTGAGATGGTAAAATGAAGGTTACCAGTTTCAGGAGACATGAGCATCTGGTTTGTTTTTAATTATCAAAGCAGTTGAAAGAAATATGACAAGTATTAATTTAGTTCGGCATAATTACTCAATGTTGGGTTAAAACTTCTGTTCCTGTGACTTCTGGAGCTGCGTGTTGCAATCTGTATAATTTCATTAATGTGGTATCCTAGCGAGCATGTTTCCTATTTTGCTCCCATGGGTGAGATTTAGAGGTATGATGGAGCACTGTTTTGACTTCTCACAGGATGAGCTGGATGAACTTCGGGCTGAAATGGAAGAAATGCGTGACAGCTATTTAGAGGAAGATGTTTACCAGCTGCAGGAGCTCCGGCGAGAGCTGGACCGGGCAAACAAGAATTGCCGCATTCTGCAATATCGTCTCAGGAAAGCAGAACAGAAAAGCTTGAAAGTTGCACAAACAGGCCATGTGGATGGAGAGCTCATTAGGAGCCTGGAACAAGATTTAAAGGTGGGTTGAGAGATTCATATTCAGACTGTGATGTGGCTCTCTGCAATGGAAGTGAGGGTGACACATGAAACAAGCAGTAGTTCTCCAAACGTCACAACCAATTTCCTTCTGCTGTGGTGGAGAACAAATATTCAGCTCATCGCCATAAAAAGATGTGTCAGTGAGTAAAAAAACATGTGTTCAGATTCAAAATGAAAGAAATACAGTCAAGTTACATTTCTGCATTTGAAAGATTTAAAGGGTCTTGATTTACTGGTTTTACTGAAAACCTTAGCTTTGCAATACTGTGTAAACAAAACCTGATATGCTTTTTCCAGTTCCTGCTGTTTCCTTCCTTTTCACTTCTTGCTTATGCCAAGTAGCTGGGAAAAAAAATGGTCTAAGTTGCATTTCTTAGTCTATTGAGTTACTTGTAACAGGAAGAGAGTGTATAATATTTTTGCAGGGCAGATAGAGAATTAAAATGCTCTTTCCCTACAAACACAAATACCTGTAAAAATTATATTCATACTGAAACAGTTTTTGTATCTTTCAGAAATGCTTCATCAAGACCAAGTAAAGCTTTGTGTAGATATGCTGTTTATCTAACCTTACTCATCTTTCTTGATATTGCTATCTTGTAGCTGTTTTTAAAATATCTTCTGTAGAGAGGACTGCTTGCACTAGAATTATTAAGAATATTGTACTTATAAATGCAAAACATAAAACCTTCTGAAACCAGAATGATTTGTTTTCAGCAGTGGAAATGAGAGTAACATATCAAGTCATCAAACCTTCTAAAATGTCAGATCTGATTTTTTCTTTTATGATGGAAACAGAATTATAACCTCATAACAATAGCAATGATACATTACTCAGTAGAAATCATGCACCTAGGTTTCAATGAAAGAGATATTGAGTGTTTTTATTACTGACTTGTAATTCCATAATTCCTCATGTTGTAAGATGTATCACCTTTACAAATTTTTTGGAGTAAATATCTATTCTTCTTAGGCTGGACTCAGAAAACCTAAGCTAGAATATATTTCTGAGCTTTCATATCACTCTTCCCTAGTTGTGGTTGCTGCTAGAGCAGCAAGTTCATGTGGCTGTGACTGCTGCACACACTTTGCTTTGATCGATGGCCCATCAGCTTTACAGCACAATTCCTTGTCTTTGGCTTTATCTGTGTGATGTGCTGGAACTTTAATGGGCGGCTTTAGTGTCTGCTTGTTTCCTCCTGCTGTTCATGACATTGCCTCAGCATAATGTGGAGAGGGAGCTGGAGATGGGTAATCAAATATATTTTCATTCTGGATTCCTTTATTAGAAATGAATATTCATTTTGGTACTTGGAAGGCTTGGAGTGTTCCATCAACAGTATCATAATTGAATTAAAAACCTCTTGGCTGTCTAGGGCTGTGATATGCTTCTTACTGTAGGAGACATACTGTAGCTGTTGCTCCTCATGGATAATCTTCATGCATTTGTGCTCTTTTGACCAGGTAGCCAAAGATGTTTCTGTCAGACTGCACCATGAGCTGGAGAGTGTGGAGGAGAAACGAGTTAAAGCAGAAGATGAAAATGAAGTCCTTCGGCAGCAAATCATCGAGGTGGAAGTATCCAAGCAGACGCTGCAAAATGAGCTGGACAAGTTAAAAGAGGTAAGCAATTGTCAGAAAAGCCATACAGAGCATGGGGTTAGAATGGAAATTTGGCACACAGGTGTCTTACATGAAATGCTTGCTGATATTGCTTGTACCATTGCCCCAAAGGTCTCCGTTGTTATATGTCCCAGATACGTCATCGGTAATTTAGAATCAATAGAGATGTGGATGAGTGATGCTCCACTTTTTGTCTGGGGCTTCTCACAGGACTTCTGTCCCATTTTAAACTATCTCCTTAAGAACTCTCTTCCTGCTGGAGCAAAACTCTTTCTGATTTGACTCCAGCTAGCTCTGGCTGTTCTTTACACAGACTGGGACTTCCACCTACTTGAAAGTCAAATGAAGTGTGCATGACTTGTCTCTGAGAGCAGGGTTCAGATAGGCAAGCCGCTGTTTTGGCTGGTACTCTCAGTGGTGGCGGTGGAGCCATCAGCATGAGCTGGGCAGCTGGAATGTGGTCTGTAAAGTATAAATAACATTACACTTCAGGCACAGAAATGCTGTCTCTTGAGAAAAGGGATCATTTTAACTGGTGCTGACACACAGTCGTAGTGGGTGAACTGATGATCCTTGGTAGCAAGTGAGCTGAGGAGCAGGAGACCGTAAAGGAAAGCCAAATACTAAGCACAGCTCTTTGCTGAAGCCTACATCCCAATCTGCAGTGGTATTTCTGTTCCCTTAACAGTACAGCAGATTGGCAGTTCACAGCCCCTGCTCTGTTTTAAACCAGATTGAGATAGAGCATTTAAACATAATGAGGTAAGACATTTATCCTCTGAGCCCTGGTCAGATTTAGAGAGCTGGTGCAATTATGTGTTATTTTAATCTTTCCAACATTACTTGTGAGTCAACTGGCACAAAGCCTGGCTCAGTTTTATAAGGACAGCCCCTATTTAATTTCTCTATGTGTTTGAGTTATGAGTAGTCCAGTGCAGGAGTTTTGGAGTGTTTGTACCTAACAGAACAGATCATCAGCTGGTATACATATCAGTGTTGCTTAGATTACTTGTGAACCTGACACAAAAGATAAAGCCTTCATGATGTTTTAGCTATTCTTCTCCTTTCTCAATGTTATTTGTGAATGCTCTGCTAAGTGGACATGATACCATGTTACAGGGTTTGCAGTCTCTGCTCTGTACAAAAATGCCATCTCATCAACAGTTAGTTGATTAACAATTAGTATCTGATTTATTGCTTGTTGTTGATTAACATGCAGGTCCACTGGGTACTGCTTGATGAGTTCAAACAGAAACTAAATTGTGGGTGAGAAGTGAGGGAAAAAATGGTCCAGCAGTGCTGAAGCCTCAAGCTAGCTCTAACCAGGCTGAATTTACCTTGCTGCTTAGGTTGCTGCAGCCTGGCTGTGCTGGGAAGTGCTGCTAAGTCAGCTGTCTCTCTGCTGGATTGCAAGATGAGGTGAATGCACCCTTACTTTGTATGCATTCCTTGCCTGTAAGAGGCAAAAGCTGGAGGGGAGCTAAGGAAAGGGAGAGATAGCAGGTAGAATGATGGGATGTATTCATGCTGATCTGGAGATAAAGCAGGGCATAAGAGGGATCATGAGATGTAGTAGTAGTAGTAGTAGAGATACTCTGGTTTCACATGCCATGAGTTGTGGTTTCTCTGGCAGTCACAATTTCACAAGGTCACTGGAGGTGAGAAGATGAGGTTGGAGTCCTTGGCAGGTCACACAAGGACAGATGAACCAAAAGCTGGAGAAACACAGCTATGCAGTGTGTCTGCAGTGTTGTTGACATCGCTAAAAAAAAAATATTATTCTTCACTCAAGATGTGTTCAAATAACTACCAGAAGCGGTGCCTCCTTAGGAGCATTTAATGTGTGCAAGGAATGTATTATAGACATGCCAGTGGGAAAGCTAGTACTTTATAAATCAGGACAAAAGCGACCCCAAAGCCATGTATCTTCTTCCCAATCCACCCTGACTCTGCATCTTGTCTATCTGAGGGCTGACAGTTACAAGGAGCGTTTTCCTATCTGGTCCTGGAGCGTTGCCTGAGACCCAGTTAGACAGTATTCACTCTCTGATACAGCTTCCTGCAACCATATGCTCATTCTCTGTAATATCCTTGACTATTCTCTATCATTGGATCAACAGAAAGGTTTTCTCCCATCTATGTTCATATTTATTGCTTAATTCAGTGCTCGCTTCTGCTTTGGCGTGCCGTACAGTTCCCTCGGGTCCCATTTCTCACTGCAGTAGATGGCATATATGTTGATTATCTTTAATGTATTTTGCATGCTGAAATACCTTTAGGAATTGTACGTGTCTCTGAAAGCACTCTTTCTTTAAAGCCACCTTTGGTGTTTATCATAATCTTTTGAAGAATTTCTAACATTTATCATGTTTAGTGCTGGG